>SNQJ01S0068233.1:0-13994 GCA_010110895.2 Picea sitchensis | reverse complement strand
CATTCTCATATATTAAATCACTTCCACTAATAATACATAACCACATTCCCATTGGGTACCTCCCTAGGTATACTACATTCCATCCCCCTTCACATGTTTCATCCTCGAAACACGAGACAAAACCATACAATATGATCAGCTAAGCAATGTAGCCAACTGGTACCAAGTATGACCATCCATCCATCCCAATGGAAGTCGAACATGATGTCCATATGTTGCCTTTCCACCCTGTTCTTGCTCTGCATCATGTCCTGGTTTCCATGGGATTGTTTCTGTATCCTTATCTCTTCTCGTAGTGTCAATAGTCTTCCATGCACCTCTTGATTGGTTTCTTGTCTGGTGCCCTGCTGGTGCATAAATGTGTTGATGCACACGCCCTTTCCTTGATGATTGTTGTGTCTATATATGATGTGGATGGTGATATACAAAAACTGTAGGAATCTATTATTTTTTATTCAAATCTGCAACACTTTGTGCCTTTGAGTCGATGACCTCCTTAGCTTCCTGATTATGTCCTTCTTGTAGTTTTACTTCATCTCCTTCTGTAGACTCTGCCTCTGATTCAACTTCAGACTCAACAATAACTTCTTTTCTATCTTCCATGGGCCTATCTTTCTTACTAAGAAACACATCCTGTAATGTAATTTTCTTTTTCTTGTACCAAATCTTTAGAAACTTCTTTTGCACATTAATATTAATGGTACCCACTGATTCTATCCAAGGATATCCCAAAACAATGTCTTCATCACCCATATCTAGAGTCTCAAAATCTGAATGCAACACATATTTATACATACTGAGATTCAAATATTTAAAAAGTTTAACATTTTCACCTGCAACCTGTGTGCTTTGAATATTCTTTGCCGGAATTTGCAATCTATTAATCAACTGAATATTGATAAAATTTTGTTTGCAACTAGGGTTAATAGAAACAATGACATTTTCTTTATGAATACAACCATGAACTTGTAATATATATTTTCCACATGAAAATAAACCCTTCGTGCTCTCTATATCCTTATTTTTTCCATGAGACTGCCTATCTAACAATATTTTTTCAAATTCTCCATTGGAGAGTGCCATCATCTCCTTATAATCAAGAAATTTCCACCAAATGGCAGCATCACCTTGTAATTTGTGAGCTACCCAATGCGGCCAATTCTCTTCCCATGTTGACTTTATTTATTTACTGAATGCTTCAATACTAGGGCCATAACATTTCCCTATAAAATACATATTGCTATGAAAACCCCCAAAAATAGAACAAGGGTTTTAAAAATAAATCACTACAGAAAATCGCGCATTTTCCGGAAAAACCATGAAAAATTGTTGAATTTAAAATGATCATAAATTTACTTCCCGAACTCGGTTTCAGCCGATTTGTTTTTTGAAATTGGGAATTTTTCCAAGAGGAATTAAAATATCCAATTTGTTTGGCCAAATTCTACACAGAAAGTTTCATATCTGAACCTGAAGTGCGCCACCCTCTTTGTTCCCTAGAAATTGTTTTTTTCAAAAAGAGCAAACAATTATTCCCTTATTTGGCCAAGGAAAATACTCTGATACCACTTGTTAAGTACCATAATAGATATGAATATAAATCTCAAAATAAACCCACAATATCAACAAGAATAATCCAAACCATTCACCAAAATATTGAACACACGAAATAGTCAAAACCCTTGAGGTAGGGTAACACCATATATTATTCCTTAAGGAAGGAATGCACTCCTCAAGAAATGATTGATACATTCACAATATTCTTCACTATGCCTCATTACATTGCTTACACTTCTTTATATAGCTCTCTCTATCTCCTAGGGACCTTCTAGAGAGCATTCTCACATTTATTACTTCTAACTACCATGGTGGGCCTTTATTAATATAGTGGACCTAGTCCACCTTACATTGAATGCCCACATTTTCATATATTAAATCACTTCCACTAATAATACATAACCACATTCCCATTGGGTACCTCCCTAGGTACCCCATATTACCTCCCTAGGTATACTACAATCACACTCAACAATAAATGTTTTTGTAAAGTCAGATGTGGCCAGGAAAAGAGTTGTACACATAGCCTCCTTACTTTTTTCAAAATCTTTGGTTGCTTCTTTAGTCCAAGAAACTGCTTCCTTCTTTAATATTAATGTTGTTAGAGGTTCTCCTATTTGACCATAGTTCTTGATGAACTTGCGGTAATATCCTATCAATCCTAAGAATCCTCTAAGTTTCTTCAAAGTTTTGGGAATTGGTCATTTTCTCATAGATTTAGTGTTTTAGGGTCCACTTTTACACCTTCTTAAGATACAATATGACCCAAATATTCCACTTCTTGAACAACAAAGGAACACTTGGATGAATTTTCATAAAGTTTTTTCTCTTCTAATGGTTATAATACTCCGTCAACATGTTGTACATGATCTTCCCAAGGTTTGTTGTAGATTAGTATGTCATCAAAAAATACTAACACAAATTTTCTAAGGAATGTCTTGAAAATATAATTCATCAATATTTGAAATGTGGAGGGTGCATTAGTAAGTCCAAATGGCATAACTAAAAACTCATAATGACCTTCATGTGTTCTAAAATTTGTTTTTGGAATGTCTTCCTACCTCATTATGATTTGATGATATCCTGAACGAATATCCAATTTAGTAAATATTTTTTCCATGCAATTCATCTAATAATTCATCAATGACAGGAATAGGAAACTTATCTTTGCTGGCCATTTTGTTGAGCTATCTATAATATGGACACATATGCCATGAACCATCCTTTTTTGTAACCATCACCACTAGTTAAGAGAAATAACTTTGGATAGGTTGAATGATGTTGGCCTCTAACTAATCTAGGTGAATATCAGTGGCCACCCACCTATTCCACTGGCTCAAAGAAAAATTTTCATTTTAGTAATTTTTCCTAGTTTTTCGAGTCCTAAACTTTTGGGGTTGTTTTGAGGCCCTAAACAACATATTTTTGGCGCACCATAATCACATTATATGATTTAGCCAAAGTGTGATAGAAAAATGTGTAGTCCTCGGATATTTTTTTCCAACGAGCTATCGTGCGCCTAAAACTAAGATCGTATGCAAAAGTTACGACCCTGGGAAGTTGATGTACCAACTTACCCCATTGGGGGCCACATGACTTTTGGTGTTTCATCTCCTAGGGTCAATTTTTTGGATGTTTAGGGTTTTCTCATTTATGATTTATATTAAAAAGGCCTTGGGATCCTCATCGTAACCATGTTATTTCGAATGAGCATAGCTATCACATCTCTTCTCAGAGATAAGCTTCCACCATTCTAGAAAGTTTGTTTCAGTCTACATTTTTACAGTTTCAACATATTCTCTTTATTAATAGAAGTCAAGTTTTGTTGTATCTCTATGTATTTCTTTGTTATACATTTGTATTCCATTTCATTCCATTTATAAATCTGGATCAGTGGTATTAGAGCGGTCTTCCCTTTATTTTTTCTCTGTGCATGTACCCAACGAGGTCAGGGTACAAGGAGTTGGGACTCAAAGTGGTTGAGCCCTTGCCAGACCGTCCCTGCCGATCATGATGGCCTCCCATGGAAGAAGAAAAGAGAGACGATGGAGTAGGAGATCCTTTTAAAATGTTGCTTGAGGAAGCCCTCATGTGGCAAAGGAACAAGATGATGGATAACTTTGCACAAATCCTTCAACAACTGCCAATAGGCGACACATCTTCATCAAGAAGCCACAACGCCCCCTTCAAGGTACAATTCAATTTTGATATCCCCTTATTTGAAGGCCATATAGATGCGGATGTTGTAGATAACTGGTTGAATCTGCTAGAAGTGTATTTTTCGGGCCATAAATTTTTCGATAGAGAAAATATTACCTTTGTGCTCCTTCAGGTTGTCCCCCATGTTAAGGATTGGTGGGAAACTTACTATGAGAAAAGGGCCAATGGGGAATCTAAAATATTTGTGGTCGCCCCCACTTGGGGTTGTTTTAGGGATGCTATTAAGGAACAATACTACGATGTTGGAAGCTATGATGACCAATATACGAGATGGACCACACTGTGACAGGAAAGGGAATGAAAAGTACCAGATTTCACAAATAGATTACATACCTTGTGCACCAAGCTGGGTATCAAGGAATTCAAATGATATCTGGTGCTCAAGTACCACGACTATCTACATAGATACATCCAAATAGAAATGGGGTTTTTGAACATCTCATCACTGTGCATGGCGTATCGATATGTTGTCAAAATTGAGTAGAAATTTAAATAGAAGAAGAGGGATTTTGGATCTGCAAATTCCTCGTAGCAGAAGCAGGGAAAAGGCGGTCCCAACCGACAAAAAAAAGGAAAGAGAAAGGATGGACCCCCTCAGGACAACCAGTCCAAGAAAAAGACAAAGAAGGGTAGTGAGAAGACGAAGAAAGAAACTAGAAAGTGGTGTGAATTCCATAAAATCCTATGGCATAACACTGATGAATGTCGCTCGAAGAAGTCATTGGTGGTTGAGCTGAAATCCTCTAATTCAAAGGCAAGTTATGACTCTAAATCATATCCAGAAAAAAGGAATCGAATCATTGACACAAAACCCAGTGCCATCATCGCTACCACCAAGGTCCATCCAGGTCAACTAGAGGAAACAAAGGAAGGTGAACTCCTTTTCACTCACAGATGTGGCTGAAGGGTGCTCCATTGCATTTCATTGTCGATAGAAAAAGTCAAAAGAACTTGATAGCAATAGAGGTCATCAAGCGGTTGAACCTACCGATGACACCACACCCACATACCTACACCATTGGGTGGCTCCGCCAAGGAAGAGACCTCTATCTCAACCAATAGTGTTGTCTTCCCTACGACATCAAGCCCTTCAAGAATGAGGTATTATGTGATATTTCCCCCCTTAAAGTTTGCGATGTTCTTTTAGGCCAACCATATTTGTGGAAATGACATGCTATATATGAATCTAGACCTCATAGTGTTATTATTACTTTGGGTATAAAATTGTACATGATACCATAGGTAGCTCCACCTACCACTATTTCTTTGATCTCTGCTAAGCAATGCAGGAAGGTCATTTCCCAGACTAGCAAATTTTTCTTCTTCATGATTCACTCTCAAAGTGAACAGAAGGTCGCAGCGACATCCATGGCCTCTACACAAGACCTCTACGGGCTACAGAAGCAAGTGAACAAGATCATGGAAGAATACAAAGACATCTTATCCTCACCCACCGGGGTGCCACGAAATTGTCAGGTCAAGCATTCAATCGATCAAACCCCCAGTGCACCTCAATTGATCAAACCCCCAGTGCACCTCTACCCATTGGGTCAGTCTATCGCTGCTCTCTGATGCAAAATGATTAAATTAAGCGACATATCCAAGATTTTCTTCAAAAGGTGCACATCCGACCCAACTCCTCACCCTGCAGGAGCCCAATTGTACTCGTACAGAAGAAATATGGAACTTGGTGATTTTTCATTGATTACAGAGCCTTAAACAAAATAATAGACATGAATTGATGCCCAATTCCCCAAATTGATGACCTTCTTGACCAGCTCAAGGGAGCCAAGTTTTTTAGCAATATTGACTTGAAGTCTGGCTACCACCATGTCCCAATAGAACGAACTAATGTATGGAAGACTTCTTTAAAGTCCAGAGAAGGTCTTTTCGAATGGCTAGTCATGTCATTCAGTTTGAAAAATGATCCAACAAATTTCATGAGATTGATGGACGATATATTGTGGCCCTTCACCAATTCCTTTTTGGTAGTATATCTGGATGACATCCTCATCTTCAACAAGAATTAGGAAGAACACTTGCAACATATTCAACAGGTCCTTCACACTCTGCAATAACATAAGTTATATGTTTACTTGGAAAAATGTTCCTTTGGCATGAACAAGGTCCAACACCTAGGCTACATTGTTGATGAGAATGGTGTGCATGTGGATCCATCCAATATCCAAGTCATTCGTGACTATCCAACCATGACCACACTAACCGAGCTTCAAAGTTTCTTAGGAATTTCCAACTTCTATTGCAGGTTCATGTTGGGATTCTCCCATATTTGATGGGCCCTAAACCAAGTGACAAAAGGTGGTGGAAAGGAAACATTCATGTGGGGGTAGTCATAACATCAAGCATTTGATGATTTGAAGCATCACTTGTGCTAAACTCTAGTACTCTCCTTACTCGATCTGTAGAAACCTTTTGAGATTAAGAACGATGCTTTAGACTATTTCGTGGGAGTAGTCCTCACTCATCACGGTCATCCAATGACATATCATAGTGAGACACTATCAGATCTCGTACGTAAGTACCCCACATATGACAAATAAATGTATTCCATCGTACAATCTTGTCGACAATGGAAGCACTACATTCTCGGGAAGGATACAATCATCCATACTGATCACAAGCCTTTGCATTTCATATAGACATAAGGAAAATTACAGAATGACCACCATCAAAATTGGTCCACATACTTGTAACGGTTCCATCTCAGCATCAAATATATGAGAGGAAGCACCAGTCATGTTGTTTACTTCCTCAGTCGACCTCCAGTTGCAATCTTAACCATGACGCTCCACTCCTATGGCCATGAGGCATCCGAGTGGCCCCAACTCTACAAGAGAGATCCTGACTTCGCTACCACTTACCAAATGCTAGACACATGTGCGATTGTCACTGACTTTCATTTTCAGGAAAAACTGTTATTCCATCTAGGCCACCTCTGTGTTCCTTCAAGCGAGCTTACGAAGTTGATTTGGGAATCTCATTATAGTCGGATGGAAGGACATATTGGCATGGAAAATATCGTGGTAGTACTATAGAATAATTTATACTAGCCGAAACTTTGACATGACGCCAGCAGGTATATCAAGTTCTGCATTGCATGTGCCATTTCCAAAACAACCACTAAGAAGAAAGGCATGTACACCCCTCTTCCTACTTCTGAAAGGCCATGGGAATCCATCTTGATGGACTACATGTCGGGCCTTCCTTCAACCAAGTAGGTAAATGGCCATGTTTTTGTGGTGGTTGATCGGTTTTCTAAGATGGCCATCTTCACAGCTTGCAAGAGGAATATCACAGCGAAGGCCACTACCAAGTTCTTCTTCGAACATGTGTGGGTACACTTCAGGATACTACAAACCATCATATCATATCATGACAACAGGTTCCTCAACACATTATGGTTCATCCTCTGGTCATTGTTGTATACCAAGCTCAAAAAATCAATCACCTTCCACCCCCAAACTGATGGCGAGACAAAGGTCGTCAACAAAATGATAGTGCATATCTTGTGCATGTACAACTCCAAAAATATGTGCACATGGGATGAGAGTATCCCCTATGTTCAACAAAACTAAAAAAAATTACTTCATAGCTCGACCGACCATAGTCTCTTTTAGGTGGGGTTAGGATTTCAACCATTGGGTCCCATTGATGTCGCATTAACCCTTGCATCCACATAAGAAGAATCATCCCATGCTCAATCTAAGGCCAAAAAATAAACCAATTTTATTGAACTAATTCAGCACATCCGACAATGGGTCCATGATAGTTTACAGAAAGCCAATGCTAAGTACAAACAACACCATGATCAACACCGGGTGTCGCACAAGTTTCAGGTGAGAGACAAGGTCTGGTTGCATTTGTAGAAAGAGATCCTTATAGGAACCCATCAAAATATTCATCCACTTCACTATGGAACTTTTACTATCTCCAAGCCTGTGGGTGACAATTCTTTTGAGCTCATTGTTCCCCCCTTTCTTGGCCTGCACCCCGTGTTCAATGTGGACCTCCTTCGGTCATACTTCCCACCATTATTGGACACATCAGAGATTGTAGAGGAACTGACACCGACAAAGATAAAACTTGTCTACATGGAACATGAATCCATTGATTAGATCATGGACACTCATATTAAGGGCACTCGACAACAGAGGATCCAACTTTATCAGGTTGTCAAAGTAGGGAAGCTCCTGCACTAAGGCAAGTGGCTCACCCGGGGCCAAGTTCAACAGAAGTTTCCCCATTTGATGGGGGAAATCAAAACAATGGATACCATCACTTCCTAATGGGGGAGGACTGATCTAGCTAGATATCGGTGGCCACCCACCTATTCCACTAGCTCAAAGAAAAGTTTTCATTTTGGTAGTTTTTCCTAGTTTTTCGGGTCCTAAACTTTCAGGGTCATTTTGAGTCCCTAAACAACGTTTTTTGGGTGCGTCACAGTCACACCATAAGATTTATCCATAGTGTGATGAAAACATGTGTATTCCTCGGATATTTCTTTCCAACGAGATATCATGCACCTAAAACGAAGATCGTATGCAAAAGTTACAACCCTAGGAAGTTGATGTACCAACTTACCCCATCGGGGCCCACATGACTTTTGGTGTTTCATCTCCTAGGGTTAGGTTTTTGGGTGTTTAGGGTTTTCTCATTTATTCTTTATGTTAAAAAGGCCTCGGGAGCCTCATTGTAGCCATGTTCTTGCAAATGAGCATAATCATCACATCTCTTCTCATAGATAAGCTGCCACCATTCGAGCAAGTTTATTTCAGTCTACATTTTTACAGTTTCAACATATTCTCTTTATTAATAAAAGTCAAGTTTTACTATATCTCTGTGTATTTATTTTCTATACATATGTATCACATGGATCACTAACGTTTCTTGGATCATATGCTCAATCTCATTCTTTTGTGCATATAGATACATGTAAGGCCCAATGTTAGGTGGTACACTTTCTAGTTGCAAATGCATAACATGGTCATGATCTCAATCAGGTGTAAGACCCTTAGGAATGTCCTCAAATACCTTGAAATGGTTGTTGATAACCATTCGGAGATCCATTGGAGTAAAGGATATAGATGTTTGAACATCTAGTGAACACAATTGTGGAATTACACCACGATTTTCCTTTTTGAGTAATTTTGTCATGCTATCAGACCTTATCACTTTAGAGGGTTTCCCTTGGATACCTCTAAGATCAATTTCCTTGCCTTCTTTGGAAAATATCATAAAAATATATTTAAAATTAAGGGTCATTGTTCCCAATGATTGTAACCATTGGACCCCTAATACAACATCACTACCACCCATTTGGATGGAAATCATGGGACTATCCAATATATACTCCCCTATATTGAGATTAATACTATGACACTTTCTAAAACAATTTATGGTACCTCCATCTGCAATCGTTACTTGAAACTCTAGTGCTAGATATACAAAGCAATTGAGATATTTTGCTAATTTGTAATTGATGAAATTATGGGTACTACCAGAGTCAATCAACACTGATACCTTTTTCTTTTTTATGTATCCTTGTATCTTGGGATTTTGTGGAGTACTGATTTTGACCAATTCATGAAAAGATAATGTTGGATTAGTTTCTTCTAGATCTGGATCTTGTGATGGTTCCAATTATTGATCTTCTTCCTCTTTATAGTATATATAGAATAATTTATTCTCACTTCATTTATTCCCTTTACTATACTTTCTCTCACAATTGAAACATAGTCCCTTTTCTATTCTTTCATCCATTTGATGATGTGTCAACCTTGTCAGTTTAGGAGAGGTACCATGGTGCTCTCTATAGTTGTCAGTGGCCACCCTTCTAGTAGCCATATTTTTGTTTTCCACTTTCCTTTCCATATTGAAAGATTTCTCTAGAGAGTTAGGTTCGAAGAGATGCACCTCATTTTGAATATTATCCTTTAAAGTACCCATAAAGAGATCTAACAAATTATCCTCAAGAATGTTCTTGACCCTAAGTCTGAGCTTTTGTAATTGTTGAATGTGCTCTGTAATTGGACCTTTTTTTCCAAAGATTTATCAATTGACTAAAGAATGTATTGCTCTTAATATCCCCTTAATATGATATCAATTCCTTCGTAAAAATGTACCAAGAGATAATATAATTATTTTTTCTTTCACAAAACCATTGATACCAAACAAATTGATCATTTTCTAAATACAAGGACACAATAGGTACCTTTTGTAAGCTTGGTGTTTGGTCTAGATCAAAGAATTTCTCCACCTAAAATATCCATGTTATAGGATATTTACCATCAAACTTCCTCATCTTGATCTTTGGAATGAAGTAGTTCCTTGGTGCCAACTCGAACCCTTGATGATGTGGATCTTGGAGTAATGAATAATCATGATTACGAGAGTCAATATTTATTTCCTCAACATTTTCACAATTGCCTTGTATTTTGATATCTCCTATGGGGAGTCTCTCATCTAGAGCTTGTAATATCATGGAAGACATGGAATTTTTCAATTCTAACATATTATTTTCCATATGATCCTGATTTTCACCCATCTTCTTTTCCACCTTACTTTCTATATGCTCATGATTTTCACCCATCTTCTTTTCCATCTTACTTTCCATATGCTCCTGATTTTCATCCATGTTCTTTTCCATCTTACTTTCCATATGCTCATGATTTTAATCCATATTATTTTCCATTTCTTGCATTTTTATTTTTGTGTTTACCAACTCATCACATGTTATTAACCTAGCACTCAAATCATTAAGTTGTTCCTCCAATTTGGATACCTTGTTATGTATCTCCTCATTTTTTTCATGAGTTAAATATGAGACTTCTGGAAGTTTAATTGGTGATAAAAAAAAATTGGAGCCGTGTGGAATAAAAATAATAATAATCCTCTATTTTATCTTTATCACAAATTTTGAATCACCAAAAATAGATCTTCCAATAAAAAGTTACACCAATTATACGTTACGTTCCTTTCATTGACCCTTAATTTCGAGTATGTGTGGATGGATGACCTTTGTTGTGATGTATCTTTGAACTTGGAACCATTCTAAGTATGAAATTTTGTCTTGTATTACTCTGATATGACTTCTTAAACTTTTGAACATTTCACATTCTAAACCTTCACTGATAAAAAGCTATAGCATAAATACCAAATGTCTTGTTTAAGACAAATTTCAAGATTAGTAAACAACCCCGAATTACATGATGTATATATCACACATTATAATGGTTCAAAATTTGAAAATTGTTTCACATATAACTCTCTATGTCCCTTTAGGATTTTGAAAATTTCAAAGTCAGAAAATTCACAAAAATATGTTACAACGAAAATGCCAAGCTGACTCTTTTAAAATTGATTTAACGATTAGTCACACGCTTTGTGTTCCATGGAATATATATCCTATATTTTAGTGAACCCTAATTTGAAATTTGGACCACTTGTACTTGGAGATGTCTCCTCAGTCTCCACAAAATGTCACTATTTACAACCTCCCATAAAAATAGTTATATCGAAAATCCCAGGACGACTTGTTTAAAACTGAATTTTGAATGAGTAAAAAATTCTATCTTCCATAGGGTATATATATGAAAGTATAATGAACAAGAACCTGAAAATTTTAGGACATGTACCTTGACATGTCGTGTAAGTAACCTCCAAGTTTCAATGTCTAAAACGACCTAGAGAAAATATTATAGCAAAAATTCTAAGATGACTTGCTTAGAGAAGAAAAACCCTATGATCGATGGTCTAATACCAAATGTTATGAACCAACACCTTGAAGATGATACAAAATCAATGAGTAATAGTCCACTTAAAGGGGGATACCTCCTTTTACAATATATTGAATGTGCAATATGAGATATGATGATCCTAAGACTAGGTCTCCTTGGTATATATATATAGGAGACAAAGGGTACAATTATAATGAAAGGGTGCCATGAAGGGTTCTAGTCTACATACAAATATACAATTAGGAATTTAATAATTAAATAAGGGGGCTAATAAGGGGTTTAATACATAACATTGGGTTTGTCTATGGATTAATAGGATGCCATTCTTTGAGTTGTACAGGTTGAGGGGAAATAGAGCTAGTGGGATGGAATTGTTGTTAGAGTAGAACCTAGGTTTTGGGCTGCTGAATGTGGAGAGTGGAAAACCAAGAGGGACAAAACTCCTTGTGGAATCATAGCCTCAACTTAAGTCCGATATGATATTGAGATAATGGAACAAAAACACCTATGGTTGGGAGGAACAACCATTGTACACAACTAGTTGGTTCAACTATTTAAAGACAAGTTGTATGTTATCTTTATCATGTTTATTCCACTATGTAATGTTTTATATGAATGTTGAGTGTTTTATTGGTTAATTTCATTCATGGGTTTTAATATATGTTGGTATATGCATGTTAAATTATATGGAACTCTTGCCCCATGTTAGCCTTATTTACATATGGTGTATAAATCTGTTTTTAGCAGGTTGGGTATTTTACATAACTTTTTTTATTTCATCCATATAATAAGGTCTCCTTACCTCTAGATTTAACGATTGAGGCTAATCCATTGGTAAGTATACATTGATATCAGAAAAGGAATGTCACATATTAATATGAGGTGACCACTTTTCATCCCAAAGAGAGGATTCATATTGCATATCTAACTTGTCATCAATGAGATGGAATTCCACGAACTTGCATCATTTGTTACTTGTGATCTTAGAGTTACCATCCAAAAGGTGTGGTTCCACAAAGATCTTGAAGTAAAAAAAAAATCATCAATTAAATATGGGGCATAGGACTTGTGATCTTAGAGTTACCATCCAAAAGGTGTGGTTCTACAAAGATCTTGAATTCAAAAAATTCATCAATTAAATATGGGGCATAGGACTTGTCATCCTCTCATGTCCTATAAGTGTCCATCTTTTTTGGTAGAAAAAAATATGTCTTTTCATATTAATTTAGTTGACAACCTTCCATAAGTTATATCTATGTCTTCATGTGTGTGTCCCATGGGGATGAATCCAACTTCAACAATCTCAAACACCTTCCTTGATGTTAAAAGAAATAAAAATGTAAACACATAGAGATTTTAATTATTGTCCACAATTATCCACTTGCAACAATGATATTGGTGGCAATTTTTTAGTGACCTGCAAAAGTTTGTATTATCAACACTTATCTCATGTGCATGCATATCATCTTCCCTATAGATAAAACATTTGTCAGAAGAATTATATTGTAATAGAGATTCATGTAATGGGTGCTTTGTTGTTCTCCTTTTGTAAAACAATTCCCCATATTAATCCACCATTGGTTCTTCAAGATCATTTAGAAATTTAGCCAATGAAGTCATAGTGAACTTTGAACCCATCTCCAAAAGTAAAAGATTGAAGTGGTCAAAGCCCATAGTCTTGTGTTCATGTGTAAGCATATCGATCAAAGAAATGGGAAGATTTGTGACATTAATAATAGCCTTGGCCTTCTTACAACCTTAGTATATAAGTTTTAGCTTATCCATATTGTCATGCACAATGCTCAAGTAAATTCTTGGAATCTTCTCTAAAGATAATCTATGGGCATAATGCATACAATTACATCTTGCAATATAGTGATTATGGGTTGTCTGAAATACTTGAAATATTTCTACCTATGTTGGATTAGTGGGGGGCCTAAGCTTGTTCGTGATTGGAATACAATCATTACACCTTTCAAAGAAGTTATTATTCATGCTTGCAACATCTTGAAACCAATTTCTTGTTACTTTTTTAAAACGAGATTGTGATGCCAGAGAAAAACCAATCCATTAGATGTCCTCATTATCCATCTAATGAAGTGAACCATGAGACATATTAGAAAAAAATAATTTGAGAGGTTCCCTTGTTCCATATTTACTTATTGAACATCTTAGATGTGGAGCCTTATCTAAAATTTTCTCCACAATCTTATTAATATTGGCTAACATTGCAAAAGTATTTGATCTATATTTTTTCAATCCCTTATTTCCATTCACGACCTTCAAATCACCATTTATAAACATATTCTTATAATGTTATAAATTTCTTATTTTTATTCCATAACATTTAAACCATGCATTTTGACAAACATCTATTGTGTTAAACTTCATTGTAAGTAGAGTTCTTTTATGTTTTCTTCTTGTCCGGTAATAGGGGACTTTGATGCTAGAGAGTTTAAT
>SNQJ01S0068232.1:112044-124007 GCA_010110895.2 Picea sitchensis | reverse complement strand
AGATGGAGAACACCATACCAGAGTTTGGCCAAGTCATATGTAATGCCGTATAAAGAGAAATAATGTTCCATTTGGGTTACCCAACCAGTGGGGTCCGATCCATCAAATTTGGTCACATCCACCTGCGGAAGGCGTAGGTCACGTTGAAAGTGATGGTTCTGAAAGTTATGGGAATGAGGGGAATGGTCACCTTCAGTATGTGGAGGTGAGGAAGAGGAAGGGTTATCTGTAGGGATATGCAGTTTGGTGCAGAGTGTTGAAAAGACTGATTCAAGCTAGGCGGTGAGGTCTTGTTTGATTTCCTCCCTTGAGGACTACATGGTTGTATTGATGGCAGCAACATTGGCATTAATTTGTTTCACTTCTTGTTGGGTCTCAATGAGACCAGATTGCAAGGTGTTGAAGCGAGCTTCCAAGTCTTGGCTACGAGTATGGGCCATGAGGATGGGGGAACTGAAAAGGGGCGGGCAGGGTCAAAACGTTTACTGAAAAATGGTATGGATGAATGTGATAAGGGAGAAGAAATGAATCCAATGGAATAGGTCTAAAATAATGGTGAAAATTTTTCCAAACTTTTTTTTTTTTTAACAACCGCAGAGTTAGACTCCAGTTTGAAGAATACTGCAGAAAGGAAATGCCCAATTGCTTAACCAGAAATAAATGTGTATTTACTTGGAAACCCAAACATAATTGCACGTCAATAGATCTTGTTTATTTTAATTTGTTTATGTTTCTGTCCTCAAGGGTTAGGTATTCAAGGGTTCTACAGACAAGGGTTTGTCCTGTGCTATAGCTCTCTGATATACGTGCGGGGTCCAACAATAGTACTCGACCCAATATCTCAGGGCACTAACTAAGGAGGATAGACCATACCCTTAGTCGTACTACCCGACTACCCAGGTACTAGAGAGTATCTTCCCAAGTGTTGTTCTCGGTGACACTATAGCAGTCAGGTGGCTGATCGATTTATCTAAAGAGGGATTTTAGGTAATCTAGGCCAATCCGTACACAGGTGTTGTCTGATGCTCTACCACTCGAAGGGGTACCAACAGGGGTTACAAGGGTGGCCAACAGATGTGCGCTAAGTACCACTTGTATTTCCTGCGTGTATGAATCCCTCAACCATGGGTTTATGCGTGTAACGACAGATCTTTGTGGCTTAAAGACACCGGAATATGTCTCTACCCTAAAAAAAAAAATTATGCTTTGATACCACTTTTAATATACTAGATATAAAAGTGTATGCAGAACAGAAATAAAATGCTAGAAATGGTAGAATAACAACAATATAACCAGAACATTTACCACAATAGCACTGGAATGATATGAGAATAATAATAGAAATAACACTTTGAATATGAAAGCAATGTTCACAGGCCTCTTTGAGGGGGCAAACTCCAGTTGAATAGAGCTCTATTACAATAATATCCAAGTTATGGTTCTCATACCCTCGACTCCTATTTATACTAAAAAGAAGCATATAGAGGAAGATCCTTCTAGAAGCGGAAGCTTTTATTAGGTCTTCTTACATCCGCCTTATTCTATTTTATTGAAAGGCCTTATTAATATTGACCTTTATTACATCCAAATATATTGTTCTACCTATGTGTGGGTTAGGACCCTAACATATTCCAACACATCCAATGACCATAAAGATTCACATCGACAACCACCAACCAACATCCAATAGGTATGCATTTGGTCATTAAGATTGAAGGTTTCTTGTGTTTGTACAACTTTCTCTTAAAAAAGAAAAGAATTCACCATGCCCAATATTTTTGAACCACCTAGGAAAGCTTTTTTGAGTTACCTAAAGGTTTAACCGACAGATATGTTGTCCCTGTCTATCCAAGTTTTACACCGCCCGACCAGGGAAAATATTTTCTCACCACTAGAACCCATCCTGTCGACCGGTCTAATCCTTCATATGCACCCATAGGAAATTCAATGCACTAGTGCCCTCAGCCGATACACCGTGAGTTCCCAAACTCACCCCCCTCTTCAATTTTCCTATGGTCCAAATGTCATCCAAAAATCCATCACTTCGGAAATAAGGATTAGGATATTGCGTAACCCATAGGCTTAAAATTTTAAGTAGTAGGTTAAATGTTCTACGAAATGATGATTTTTTTGGGGGATATTTGCTTGATATCCGAAGATAAATTCTTGGATTAGTATATTTGAGTTATTATTTATGTATAATCCGACTACTCTTGGAGTTTTTCAGCATGTTGAATCCATTTCTACATTTAGAAATGGATCTTGAACAAAAAAAAATAGTGATTCATGTAAATTTATATGGTCTTATTCCTACGATAAAAACCATTTCGTAAAACAACTAGCCAACACCAAATTTTAATAAGTAAGTTTCCCATCAAATACAACCATCAACCATTCCTACCTTTCGTCAAAGAATTTTTAAATACAAAAAATGTTTGTACGCTTTTGATTTATAAATGTCATTTTTTTACGGATAACATTGATTTTGAAAGTCTAACCCTACTCACACCTTCCCACTCTCCTCGAGTTTCAAATAGACCATCCATGGCACCATCCACTAAACATAACAAACACCCCTCCTACTCCTAATTAACAAATTTCCACGGGAACTATAGAGAGGATAAAATAGGGGAGGGGATTTTATCTCAAAAGGATGGATTGATAAAAATCATGAAGCTTTTACACTACTCAAATGGTCAACATAGCGAGTGTATCAGATGTAAAACGGTTACTAAAACCATACCACTTTTTTTTTCCCAAAGAAATTCACATTGATAATTAATGGGGTTTTCTTGTGCTCTCCTTTTCGTTTATTCTTAGTGGAATATTAGTAACAAGAGTTATTAAGGGAGAGATTTTTCAAAACCATTACTCAATGTGGAAATCCTTTTCTCATATGGTCATGAATAGAAGATAAGATAATTCTCTAAATCCTTGATATGTGTCTAGCACTTTTTATCTTTTTGAAAAACTAACAATGTTAATATTCTATGTTGTTGACATGGGTGAAGTGCAAGATTCAGATATGGAAACCAAAAAATACAAAAACCAAGAAATACAAAAGGGAAAATAGTCCATCATCAAAGTGAGCTTAGATAGAGAAGAGAATATAGAGATATAGTTAGAAATTGGTACTTTAGGCCTAATTTACAATGACACTTTATTTTTCATGGAACCTGATGTTGTTTAAAAATGGGGGGAAATATCAGACGTTACGAACATAAAAATATCCAATATTACCACCCCCCCCCACAGAGATTGTGATCTAGATGAGGGTGTCTATTAGTTGAGACAATGTTCATGGCTTCACAAAATAGTTGTACACTTTGCTATCTTCCAATGTACAAAAGATATTTCATGGATCATCCACCAAGCTTATGTAGACAAAAAATTGATCAAGGACACTCAAGGAAAATCCATCACATTGTTCCAAATTTCCATCATCCACACATATTATAAGCTCCTTGTAGAAGTGGTAAAACTCACCTATGAATGGATGCTACAATTCACTTATGATTGTAGAGGAATACTGAAAATTTGGTGCATGTTCAAGATGAAGTTCATGTTATTTTTCTTCAAATGAGATGAGATGTGATTGATGTTGTTTTATTACAATGATGAGTGTTCCATATATAGAGAAAATATGGTGACCATCCATGAAAGGATGCGTCCCTTGGATAATAACTATTTATTATTATTATTACTTATTATATATATTATTTAGTAATTAATAATTATATTATTAATTATTAATCTAGAAGAATGTCTTTCCAATGTTGTCCAAATATCAGCACTCCCTCTACACGAGGGAGACATTCTTCATCATGCCAAATATTGTCTTTGAAGTATACAAACTTCACCCTAGACTCATAAGACTTGTATGTTAGTTTTGGGAGATGTCTCTCGCCCACCTGAACCGAGGGAAAACTCCTTTTGCGGCTCTCCCTTTGAGCCAATTGATTGTCTCTGAGATCAGTCTCACTCTAGGTCTACATGTGATAGTATATATCATCTTGAGTCTTTATAATTCCTTATCAAATCACCATTACTAAGACAAAGACCACACCAGGGTTGTTCACCACCTGTACACACCTGTGAGTGAATGTTAGCCTCATGCTAGTTGACACGTGGAAAGCACCTCAAGCACCTCGAGTTCATATTATTCCTTGTCATGATCAAGGAAGGACTACGTCTAGGCCCATTTACCAAAAGTACACCTTTGTGATAAATGCATCTTATCTCCCTTGGTATGCATCCCAATCTTAGGAAAAGGTATGCCCGATGCTTACTAACGACATTGTGGAAAAAAATTGTCACACATGGCACTCCCATGTGGACTTCTAGAGGCTACTCCCTCTAGAAACATTAGGTTCAACTCCCCATAGTGATCTAGGTGTATATTGGTGGCCACCCACCTATTCTAACTAGCTCATTTTGACAGTTTTAGTTCAACATGTTCTTCTATAATTATTTGTAATTGTGGGTTCTACACTTTTGGGGTTGTTTGAATCCCTACACAGCTTCCATATGAATATTGGTGGCTTCCCACCTAATGCAACTGGATTATTTTGGAAGTTCTCATGTTAGTACATCTTTTTGTACTTCTAGGGTTGTTTTAGGGCCCTAAACATTTTTTTTTTCTTGGCACAGTCAAACTATAGATGGTGTAATACCCCAAGGAACATCCTCAGTGGTATTATGAATTGTAAACATCTTTTGTAGGCTGGTGAGCCAGACAATTATAAGTTGGTAGGCTTATGTGTTAGTAGGCCGAAGAGCCTAGGTAAAGAGGGCCATGAGCATATTTTGTACATGTAAATATTCATATCATTAATATAAAAACATCGTTGTGTGTAGACTGACCACGAAGAAAGAGTGATGGGGGACTAAGATCCAATAGGCTGGGTAAGGGAGAGGGGGCTGAGAGGTTGGAAAGAGGGGCTAAGCCTAAGGGCTTAAGTCCAAGAGTATAATAATTTATTATTATTCCAAAAGCTATATGAAAGGATATGTTTTTATCCTAAGTTCCTGGGGAAAGACATGTGACATCCAAAGGGAAAGGAGCATGCTTCTTGAGTGATAGGTGTCGACTCAGGCACATCCAGTCTTAAGGGGGGGATTCTTGCTATTGGTTTTTTTTTTTTCACGCATGGAGGCTTGCAGACACTCCCAGGATTTCGCTCACACACTCAGGCAGTCACACACACACACAGGTAGGCTTACATAGACAGTTTTGTCTCCCACACCCTCACCATCTGGGGATGCAAAACCAGTTAACCCCGTATCCCCTCACGAGTTCATTCACGCACTGAGGAAGCCCGAAGTTATCCTTTTTCTACCATTGTTGAACCTATGACCATTTTTGCACCTCTGTAAATTGTTGATTCATTCCTTTCCTTACCCGACATAGCCACTGTGATTGAAGAATCAGGTTGTCAGGCCTATGAGCAATTCTCTCTCCAAGTGAGAGAGGTGGTTGTGAATAAAGAAGCAGGTTTCCAGGACTTTGAGTAACTCTCTCTCCAGGTGAGAGAGGTGGTTGTGGATTGAAGAGGCAGGTTATCAGGTCTGTGAGAAACTCTCTCGAGGTGAGAGAGTGTGCTGAGGAGGTGAGTTCTCCTGGAGGGAGTCCCGTAGCTACTACAGAGCTCTGAGAATTTCAGTCTGGTCTATTGCTGAAGCCCAAGGCAAGGGAGGTGGAGCATCCGATTTACTATGTGACAGTGAACGTGTATACTCCTGGGGTGGGATAGACATGTGGGGAATGAGATTCTGTGAGCAATGGGCATAAGTGTCTCCTGGGAGAGAATCCTTCCTCTTAAACTGTGTGACTTGCCTATTAACCTTGCCTAGCCTAGGAATTCCTTTCCCGGTGGAGTTTAGTCCCAGCTCGGGGGTGACCTACTACTGAGAGTTATGAGTAGTGTGGTATAAGGCTGGGAGGTTCATGGAAGGTCTGCATGCAGTTGGTGATTTTATTCCAGTTAAAATATAAGTATCATTTCTATGCTTAATTATATATGTTATTGTTACACATCAAAATTACTCACTTCGATAGTGTCGCAAGTGTCGTCATTACAAGTGTCGCAAGTGTCGCATTTTGCTCACAAGTGTCGCAAGTGTCAAGGAAAGCATACTGCCATGATTCCTATGTCATGCCTATAATGACATGAGAAGGACACTTGACACACATCAAGAACTTGATTTGGAAGAGGAGGAATGGTTAACTGGGATTATGAACCTCTTGCCATCTGAAAGAACCACAAAAACTGAGTTTTTGGAGGAGAGCACTCCTATATACCTCTCTTAGGAGTGTTGGCGCCCCCCCTTATACTGTCTGGGAGCATTATAACGCTCTGATAGCCCTTATGGGGGAGCATTGATGGGTTTAGGGAGTGTTGGCGCCCCCCTAAAGCCTACTTGGGAGCGCTATAATGCTCCGATGGCCCTTTTGAGGGAGCGCTGCCTATTTTGGGCAGCAGTTGGTTTGTTGAGATGAATGATGGGAGGATCTATTCAATCTTGGAAGGAAGTTGGATTCGAATCCCTAGTCTAGCCATGATCTTAGGGAATATCCCTAAATCAAGGAGGAAAATCCTCAACTCACCCCAATGATATCTCAAGTTGTTGAGCCTCTCCAAGGCTATATAAGTAGGCTTTCTCATGATGAAAGTGGGACCTGGATGGAGAATCATACCAAACTTATGATCTCATAAGTGATATTTGGAGAAGGGATGAGAAACATGAAACCTATGATCTCATAGGAAACACACAGTGAAGTGGAGGCTGATCAGCAAATTTATAGTCATTCCGATCGTGGAGCTTTTGAGCAAGGGTTAGGCAAGGAGAACTTGACGAAACTGCTACATTCCATCTATGGCTGTAAGTAATGTTTTGTCCTCATTAATATAATATGCTTGGCCTGTTTCTTTCTAATTTGTGTTTGACATTACATGAATTTGTCTCTAAGTAAATAGGTCCGCTTCGAACTAATCTCGATAGAATAGGAAGTGGTTGTACTTTGTTTGTCTACAGGGCTTATCGAGGAGCTCNATCGATAGAATAGGAAGTGGTTGTACTTTGTTTGTCTACATGGCTTATCGAGGAGCTCAAGATTGGAGTTCAACTCAGAGCGTGCAGGGACAAACATCGGTAAAAGGTACGCCTTTCCTCCTTCCTCTTCATGCATTAGTTTGTGTAGACCTAAAAGGAAGTCAGTGACCATGATAATCACTTTCTGTCTTAGAGTTAAGAGTCTAGCTCTTTGAGGAGATCTACCTATCCGCGGGGAGATTTTCCTTCAACAGAAACTGGCGACCATACCGGGGATCGAATCAAAACTTTTGGTTTTGATTTTTCCTCATAGACCTTGTATTAACCTTTGATTGTTTTCAGACCTTTTTCACCCCATTTGTTTGATTTCATATGGTGATTGACTCTTTACCCCATCACATTCAGCTTGATAGTCAAAATTTGACTGAAATTTTGGGGTTTTGGACATTTTTATGAGTTTTTTTAGCCTGGAACCCCTGTTCCCATGTTATCAGAGTGCCAACACTCCCTAAAGGTGTTGGACAGATCTTTATAATGCACTGGTGTCCCTTACACTAGAGCGCCAACCCCCTTTTGCACAAAATATTTTCAAAAATTGCATTTTTGAGGTCCAGACCCTGTTTTTTCACTTGCTGAGATTCTTTTTGATTCAATGCTTCTTCCCATTGAACTTTGGCATCCCTCCTTTTGAGAAATAAGCACTTTGTTGTTCAGAGTTGTTGTCCTTCTTCATTATTTTTGAGTTTTTGCTGTTGAGATCTTGAAATCAATCCACTGCTTTCTTCTCTCCTATCCGACTGAGCGGGAACTCTGGTGAAGGGCATCAAGAATATATGAACCATATTATCTAGTTATTTGAAGTCATCGTTCTTAAACATCTCTCTTTTGTGTGAATTGTTTGATTTTTCTTTGTTATCTTTTGTCTTCTATTTGCTTCTTGTTTCAATCATAGCAAGAGGGTGTGTGTCGTGTGTGCGAAATCTGATCATACTTGTCTGAATCTCCTTGATATAAAAGGTTAGTTGGTAGGAGAAGTTTTTTTCATTGAATTAATCATCATTCACATACAAATGAAAAAGACACATACTAGTGATTGGTTTACATATTAGAAGGTGTTTTTTGAAAATGTTTCAGCATTGCATTGGATTCGATTGAGAACCAATTGATTGAGGACATTTCATATTAGTGTTTGAAAGTGAAAATGACTCTTTCTCTTTCCCTTAAATAGGCGTTCATTGAAAAGAAATGATTTCTTATCATCTTTCATGCATATTTTTTGGAATTGAGTCCTCATTCCATCAGTTTCACTTTCATACACCCTTTGAGTAAAGAACAACTCTAAAACGAATGCTAATTAAAAATTATCTAGAACATTTTCATTTTTAGGATCTTCCACCAACAATAGACTAGGGTTAGCACTTTGGATTAGGCTGTGAGTACAACTCTCCAAAGTTTTTCAAAACAAACATTAGCATCCTGAGCTAGGGAGAGTCAAATCCAATTGTCGTATTGGTTTTCTGGGATCCCCCTCTCACACAGGGGTTAAGCACGAGGTCGCATTCAGGTGAATTATGGAGATTATCCCTCCGTGGTTTAACTGTTTGTAGTGGTCGAATCGTATATTGGGGGTCACTTGGAGGTATACCCATGATTATGTGTGGGAGCCTCTCGGGTTGATTTTGGACTTGTTATCCTGCCCATACATTCTGGATTGGACTGTCGACTGTACCTTCCCAGGGACTCACTGTGAATTGGTGTCTTTATTTTCCATAATCTTTAGGTACTTACACAAGGTGACAGTGAAGGGAAGTCTCACTGTACCTGGAATAGACATTGGTCAAACTCACTCGGGCTCCTTGGAGGGTAAATCCATAATTACTACGTGGAAACTTGCACCAAGGTGAAAGTCCGTTAAGTAGGTCGCCATTGTAACTGTTCCACCATATCCTATCCCCTTCTTGACTTAATCACGCGACGTTGGATTTCATCACCAACTGGTACGATCATCGAGAGAAGTTTTGTTTGGTTGGTTGATTCCTAGATTTTATTAGTGTATGCTGTTTCTTTTTGTTAGTTGGCCCTAGATTTTCAGTGTGCTCTGTTATTCTCCACAATTGAGCCCGTAGACGATAAAGGTCTTCGTCGATCACGTAGGATGCAAGGGCTGCCTCTGGAAGGCTATCAACTCTTACCTCCTAACCTGCCAGAAGACAACTACCGTAGAGAGGTAGAAAATCAATATGATGCTGGAAGTGTTATTGCTCCTCCGTTAGATAACTTAAAGGGCTCTTTGGTCACAGTTGAAAATCCCACTACACCTGTGTCGGTAACTCCTCTCAAACGACTTTTGGTTCGTTTAGACTCCCTTGGGAATGTCAGATATGAAGAGGTCCCATGATTACCAGAGAAGATTATTACCGAAACATATATGGGATCCACAGAACCAATATTTGGTGATGAGTATAGGACTCCTGTTCATCCTAGCACCACAGTAGAAACCAATCCCACACCTACTCATTTTGTATGGAGGACTTCATCGGGACACGATCTCTATGAGCATTTCGAATCTATTCAACAACCCTTTCATCCTCGTGACCCTCCTAGTGAAACAGGACCATCCGGTCAAACCATGAATCACCCAGTCGATCAGGTTATTAACCCTACTTTCACACCAGCACAAGTCCATCCTAATGTTGGACTCATCACCTGTACTCATCTCCAAAGCACTTCAATCTCTACCCCCGTTTTTACAAGATTTTACTCTACAGCTCCACATGTTCCACATGATCTTGCTGGGACATCTTCTCACCCGAAAACACAGACCCCTGTTGGCCAAACACAACCGGCTGGAGGGAAACCACCATCCAATGCACCTTTTCCTCCTGGAGGACTACCTTTCCATGGCGGGTCTACCCCTCCCGGGGGACAACCCCCTTTTCATGCTCCTCCTGGATGGAAACCTCCATTTTCCAGTCATACCCCGGTCATAAATCCACCGCTGGCAGGGGGGAAACCCATGTTTGCTAGAAACCCTTCACAATCCTGGGGAGTATCTTCAGGAGGCATTTTTACCCAACCCCATGTTGGGGGGAACTTGTATAATAACCCACTAGGAGGAGTATCCAATCATGTCCCTTCCGGAACATCTTACGGGAAATCTTATCTAGGCGGCATCCAAAACACCACCTGGAGTTCTCCGGGACCACAGTCTTATCCTCCTCATGGGCCTCATGTGTATCTGCCTCCAGGATATAATCCTTACCATTCTCAAGGGAAAACTATTGATCCTCCTCATGGGAAAATAAATCACCTGGCCTATAATGTTCAGAACCCACTGGGTTATGCCAATGTTTCTCATGCACCATCGAATCCTTCTTATCCTGGCCAGCAAAAACCGTATGTAGGAGGACCTACTGGTTACAACTATCCACCTAACCCAGTCTATGGTCCTACTGGTGTTCCTGTTCCATGGACATGGTGATTTCTTCAGTAGGATTATTGGAGCTTGATCTCCTTACTCTTATCGTAACCCTCGACATGTGTTCCTTCTCGAGTGATTATCTTCCATCCAACAAAGATCTCTTGGAGGCCATGACCACGTTTTATCCTTTGACATGGTACCCTTCCAGAGCATTATCGTCTTGGAAGCCATGATCTAGACAAAACCATGAGCATAGTTTCTCTTCTCCGTGGCAAGCTCGTTAAAAAATGAAACAGAGGCTTTGAGCATAGTTCTTTTCCTGTGTCAAGCTCATTAAAAAATGAAACAATCATCTCTCTTGAACCTTCTTTTCATCCACCCTTCTCCTTTTTCTCATCTAGTAGAGAAATTGGTGACAACCTCACAGTCGGTGAATGAATTGAATCTTGGGGGGCATGTCTCCAGCCTTTGATGATCATTCTGGAGTTAAGCCACTATCTTTTCAAGTTAGGGGCATACCGAGCTTAGTCTTTGTTCTTTCTCGTGCTCGAAAATACATGATAATGCATCCAGGTAAACTTTTATCTCTTTTTCGGACCTGTATGGATACACGAAAAAGGAACCCCCTGGACTCTCCTTTAAGCTCTTTTCAGACTCTCTAAACATGAAAATATTGTCGAGTGATATTGCTTCCTTTCCCACTCATTAAAAGGTTTGAAAGGGCGTCTTTCGAGTGATAATTTGTCTCTTTTTCGACCTCGCGAGACTAACATTATGAAAAAGGACAACATTGGAGTCACCTTTAAGTTCTTTCCAGACTCTCTAAAGATGAAAAGATTGCCGAGCGACCTTGTTCTCTTCACGCTCGTTAAAGTATTTGAAGAAAACGTCTGTTGAGCAATAGTTTATCTCTTTTTCGGTCTCGTCAGAATACTTTACGAAAAAGGAACTGAGAGATTCCTCTTTTAAGTGTTTTTCCAGACTCTATAATCATGAAAAACCTTTGAGTTTTTTGTCTTTGGACTCGTTAAACAAAACATCGACAGGCCCATACGGGACCGAACCCTTGCTTCTTCCATTTTATTAAACAAAGGAAGAGGAACTTACCGAAGGTGAGTTTTATAGAGCATGTGTTATCCTCCTCAAGCTCTTTAAATTAAAAAGAGGTACTCGTCTATTTGGATGGGGCAAAAATTGAAAGAAGCAAGCCAAGCAATTTTTTGAGAACATTACCAAGTAACTCTTAGAGTCGTCCTGGAACACGACACTTTGTCTTTGTGCACATCTTAATCCACTAAACCTCTGCACTGAGCCAATCCTTTGAGTTTCTATCACTCCTTTGGGTCACCCGACATAATTCACAGTATTCACTGCATCATCAAGTTTTGGTCCATGTCATGTTTCTGTTGTTGTGCCTCATGTTAGAAAAACAGGACCGCGGAGCAATAAAATAAAACAAATGTAGAAACAAAACACAGAAGACACACAA
>SNQJ01S0068232.1:92567-109218 GCA_010110895.2 Picea sitchensis | reverse complement strand
TGGTGGCTTGGGGATGTTACAATTTTTTATCAGAGCTAGTCTATTCCAGACAAAGTGTTTGGGTAGAGTTTCCCCGACAGTCTTGTTTTTGGCCGGGGTACATTACAATTTGGTATCAGAGCTAGTCTGTTCCAGACAAGGTGTTTGGGTAGAATTTCCTCGACAGTCTTGCTGTTGGATGGGGTATGTTACATATGGAGTCAGATTTTGACAACATAATGTTTGTTTCTTGAAAATACCTTTCCAACGGGATATCATGCGCCTACAACGGAGGTCGTATGCAAAATTTATGACCTCGTGAAGTTGAGGTACCAACTTACCCATCGGGGACAACATAACTTTTGTCATTTCATCTCCTAGAGTTAGTTTTTTGGATGTCTATCATTTTGGAATTCATGATTAATGTTAAGAAGGCCTTTGGAGCCTCATTGTATTCATTTTTCTTAGATATATGCACGTAGTGGCCAGATATCTTCTCAGAGATAACTACCACCATCCGAACAAGTTGTTTTCAGTTCTTCATTTTTACAGTTTCAGCCTATTTTATTGATTCAATAGAAGTTATTGTTCACTGGATATCTATTGTTGTTCTCCATATCTCTATGCTATTGTATTCATCCTGTTATTCATATCGCTTTTCTCATAAATCCGGATCAATGGTATCAGAGAGGTATGCTCTTCCTTTATTTTTCTTCATGCATGGCCCCAACAAGATCTAGGTACAAGAAGTTCGGACTCAAACTAGTCGATCCTTTGTAAGAATGGCCACGCCAAGCCCGAAAAAAATTCCATGGGGGATGAAAAGAATGATGATGGAGCAGGAGATGCTTTTAAAATGTTGCTCAAGGAATCCCTTGTGCGACAAAGGAACAAAATGATGGACAACTTTGTACAAATCCTTCGATGGCTGCCCACAAGAGGCACATCTTCATAAAACGGCCATGAAACCCCCTTAAAGGTACATGTAAGTTTTGATATTCCATTATTTGAAGGACTGATATATGCATATGTTGTAGATAAATGGATAAATATACTCGAAGGGCATTTTTGGTACACAATTTTTTTGATATTGAAAATATTACTTTTGCACTCCTCAAGGTCATCCCCCATGTTAAGGACTGGTGGGATACTTACTCTGAACAAAGGGCCATAGAGGAATATGAAATATTTGTGGTCGTCCCCACATGGGATTCCTTCAAGGATTCCATTAAATAACAATACTACCCTGTTGGAAGCTACGAGGACCAATACACATGATGGACGACCCTCCGTCAGGAAAGGGACCCAACAATACCATATTTCACCAATATTTTCCATACCCTGCGCACCAAATAACGTATCAAAGACTCTGAGAGAAATATGGTACTAAAATACCGCGACTGTGTGCATAGATACATTCAAACATAAATGGATTTTTTGTACATCGCATCATTGGGTACGGCTTATAGATATGTTTTCAAGATCGAGCAGAAATTTAAGCAGAAGAGGCAACAATTTGGATCTACAAAATCCTCACAGTCGAAGCAAGGAAAAGGTGGCCCCAACCCAAAAAATAAGGGAGAGAGAAAATATGGCCACTCTCAGGAAAACCACTCTAATACGCAATACAAGAAAGGTAATGAGAATTGGAAGAAGGAAATGAGAAAATGGTGTGAATACCATAAAATCCCTTGGCACAACACCAAAGAATGTCGCTCCAAGCAATCACTGGTGGTCGAGCTGAAAGCTTCTGATTTAGAGGAAGATTTTGAATTTGAATCAAATCTAGAAGGAGGGAATTGGATTATAGATGTTGAACCTAGTGCCATTGTTGCTACCACCAAAGTCGAGAAAAGGGAACCAGAAGAACCAGAGGAAGGGGAACACCTATTTCACTCATAGATTTGGGTAAAGGGGGCTCCACTTCATTTTATTGTCGATAGCGGCAGTCAAAAGAACATAATATCAGTAGAGGTCATCAAGTTTCTTGACTTACTGATGACACCGCACCCACAACCCTACACCATCAGTTAGCTTCGCCAAGGAATAGATCTTCTCATCATGAAACAATGTCATCTACCCTACGACATCAAGCCTTTGAAAGATGAGGTATTGTGTGATATTTATCCCCTTGATGTTTGTGATGTTCTCTTAGGACAACCATATTTGTGGAAGCAACATGTTGTGTATGAGTCTAGACCCCGTAGCGTTTTTTTTTTGGGGGGTATCTAGAAGAATTGACAACTGGGTCGGCCTCATACTCGCGTGACACAGGGTCGATTCCGACCGCTACCACTACAACCTCAAGGTGCCATATGTATGCCCCTTTCGTAGGCACCGGTAAGTCGAGGGGATTTGAACTTAGAACCTCATAGAAAATAACACTTTATATCACGACACACACCAATTGAGATGACCCCTGGGGGCTCTAGACCCCGTAGTGTTATTATTACTTTGGGTAGACAATTGTACATGATACTAGAGGTAGCATCGCTTATTGCTATTTCTTTAATCTTTGCTAATCAATGTAGTAAGGTCATTTCACATATCAAGAAGTTCATATTCTTTGTGATCCATGCTCACAATAAGTAGAAGTTTGACGCCACATCTGTGGCCTCTACACAGGGCCTCTGTTTTCAGTAGAATCACGTGGATGGGATCATGGAAGAATACAGATACATATTCTCCTCACCCATCGGGGTACCAATGCACTACCAAGTCAATCATCCAATTGATCTAACACCCGATGCACCTCTTCCTAATGGACCAGTCTATCATCGATTGTTGATGGAAAATGATGAAATCAAGCATTAGATCCAAGAGTTTATTCAAAAGGGGCACATCAGACCCAACTCCTCCCCTTTTAGAAGCCCAATTGTATTGGTGGAGAAGAAATATAGGACTTGGCAGCTCTACATTGAATACAAAGCATTAAACAAAATCACACTCAGGAATCAATACCAAATTCCCAGAATTTATGACCTTCTTGACCAACTCAAGTGGGAAAAGTTCTTCAACAATATTGACCTAAAGTTTGGCTACCACCAGGTTCCCATCAAAACAACATATGTATGGAAGACAAATTTCAAATCTAAAGAAGGTCTCTTCAAGTGGTTGGTCATGCCCTTTAGCTTAACAGATGCACCAACCACTTTCATGAGGTTGATGGATGATGTATTGAGACCCTTCACCAACTCTTTTGTGGTGGTATATTTGGATGACATTCCTCATCTTCAATAGAACTTGGGAGGAGCATATGTAACATATTCAACAAGTTTTGAGCACTCTGCTGCAACACAAGCTATATGCCAACATGGAAAAATGTTCCTTTGGCATGAACAAGGACCAATAATTGGGCTACAGTGTTTATGAGCATGGGGTACATGTTGATCCAGCTAAGATCCAATTCATTTGTGACTAGCCAACCCCAACCACACTAACCGAGCTTCATATCTTCTTGAGACTTGCCAACTTCTACCGACGGTTTGTGTTGGGATTCTCCCATATTGCATGGGCCCTTCGCCAAGTGACCAAGGGTAGTGGTAGGGAAAATTTCACGTGGGGGAAGGAAAAACAAAGAGCATTTGATGATATAAAGAATCGTTTGTGCTCAGCTCCAATACTCTCCTTTCCCAATCTGCAAAAACCATTCGATATCGAGACTTATGCATCTGACAATGTTGTAGGCGCAGTTCGCACTCAACACGATCATCAGATAACACACCATATTGATACACTCTCATATATTTTCTAGAAATACCCCACCTATGACAAGGAAATTTATTCCATTGTACAAGCATGTCACCAATGGAAACATTACATTATGAGAAATGAGATAATAATCCACATTGATCACAAGCCTCTGCATTTCATACATGCATAGGGAAAGTTGCAGAATGACCACAATCAGAAGTGGTTCACCTACCTGCGAAAATTTCATATCAACATCAAGTATAAGACAGGGAGCAAAAATCGTATTATTTATCGCCTCATTCAACCTATCATGGCTACACTCACCATCGTGCTCCATTCCTATGGGCATGAGACATATGAGTGGCCCCAACTTTATTAGTAAGATCCGAACTTCACCACCACCTATCATCTCTTGGGTATAGGTGTGAATGTCATTGATTTTCACATTCAGGACATAATTTTATGCCATCTGGTCCATCTCTATGTTCCTACAAGCGAGCATGCAAAGTTGATTTGGGAGGCTCACTATAGTCAGATGGATAGACATTTTGGCATGGAGAAAATTGTGGTCATTTTATAGAAACATTTTTATTGGCCAAAACTTCGATAGGATGTCAAAAAGTATATCAGATCTTGCACTGCATGTGCCATTTCCAAGCCAACCATCATCAAGAAAGGCTTATACACCCGTCTTTCTACTTCCGAGAGGCCTTGGGAATCCATCTCGATGGATTACATGTCTGGACTTCCATCCACCAAGCAAGGAATTGATTGTGTATTTGTGATAGTTGATCAGTTCTCAAAGATGGCCATTCTAATAACCTATAAGAAGAGAATCACATCGGTAGATACTGCCAAGATATTCTTGAAATGAGTGTGGTTCCATTTTGGGATACCACATACCATCATCTCCGATTGGGACAACAGGTTCCTCAACACATTTTGATCGAGTCTTTGGTCATTTTTGGACACCAAGCTCACTAAATCCATTGCTTTCCACCCCCAAACCGACGACCAAACATAGGTCTTCAATAAGATGATTGTGCACATCATGCGCATGTACAACTCTAAGCATCCACATACATGGGATGAGAGTCTTCCCTATGTTCAACATAGCTACAACATGGTTCTCCATAGCTCCACCGACCATATCCCATTTCATGTGGGGCTAGGATTATATCCCTTGGGTTCCATTGATGTTTCACTACCTCTTGCAAACACAAAGGTAGAATCTTCCCATGTTCAGTCTAAGGTTGACAAATCCACTAGGTTCATTGAGTGGATTCATCACATCTGCAAACAGGTCAATGAATATATTTTGTAGAAAGCCAATGCTAAGTACAAGCAACACCATGATCAACACTAGGTATTGCACCAGTTTCAGGTGGGAGACAAGGTCTAGTTACATTTGCAGAAAGAGTGTCTTCAAGGGCCCCATATTAATCTCCTCCCACTTCGCTATGCGCCTTACACTATCTCCAAGGTTGAGGGTAGAAATTCTTTTGAGCTCAACACTCCACCCTTCCTTGGCTTGCACCTAGTGTTCAATGTGGACCTCCTTCGTCCATATTTTCCACCATTATTGGAGACCTCATAGATCGCAGAACAACTGAAACTAACAAATATTAAACCTAAATTCATGGAACATGCATCCATTGATCATATAGTGGACACACAGGTCAAGGGAAATCACCAACAAAGGATCCAACTTTATTGAGTTTTCAAGGCAGGGCAACTCCTACACCAAGGCAAGTGGCTCACCCAGGGACAAATTCAACGAAATTTTCCTCACCTGATGGGGGAAATAAATGCAATGAATACCATTTCTTCCTAATGGTGGAGAACTAATCCAGGTGGATATTGGTGGCTGCCCACCTATTCCATCTGGCTCCTCTTGACAATTTTTAGTTCAACACGTTCTTCTATACTTATTTGTAATTGTGGGTTCTACACTTTCAGGGTTGTTTGAATCCCTACACATCTTCCAGGTGGAGACTAGTAGTCTCCCACCTAATCCAACTTGCATATTTTGGAATTTTTCATGTCAGCACATCTTTCTGTGCTTCCAAGGCCGTTTTGGGTCCCTAAACAATGTTTTTTTTGGATTTCCACAGTCAAACTATAGACAGAGTAATATTTTGATGGAATAATGCATATTTCTCGAAACTAAATTTCCAATGGGTTATCACTCACCTAAAACAAGGGTTGTATGCAAAAGTTACAACCCTGGGAAGTTGAGGTACCAACTTACCCATCAGGGCCCACATAACTTTTGGTGTTTCATCTCCTAGGGTTAGGTTTTTGGATGTCGAGGGTTTTGGAATACATGAGTAATTTTAATAAGACCTCTGGAGCCTCAATGTATTCATTTTTCTTAGATGGATGCATGTAGCGGCCACATTGCTTCTCAGAGATAGCTACCACCATTCAAGCAAGTTGTTTTCATTTCTTCAGTTTTACAGTTTCAGCCTATTTTATTGATTCAATATAAGTTATTGTTCACTGGATATTTGTTTTTGTTCTTCGTATGTCTGTTGTATTTTATTAAGTCTATTATTTATCTCCGTTGTATTTTATTCAATCTATTATTTAGTTTTACCTTGACATAGTGTGTGATGTCAAGGTAAAATCCCTTGACATGTCCATATGTGCTCTCCACAAGGGATTTTTGGCTATAATCCCAAACCCACTTATCCCTTCTCGGATAAGTGTCCTCACAGATCAAATCAAATCATTCACGGAGGAGTACGATCTAGTGTCTGTCACACATGACACTCCCATGTGGACTTCTAGAGACTACTCCCTCTAGAAACACCAAAGTCAATTCCCCATAGTGTGTGACGTCAAGGTCAACTCCCTTGGCATGTCCTCATGTTCTCTCCACAAGGGATGTTGGCCTATAATACCAAACCCACTTATCCCTTCTTGGATAAGTGTCCTCATAGATAAACTAAACTCGGTCATAGAGGAGTATGATCTAGATTCTGTCACATGTGGCACTTCCATGTGGAGTTTTAGAGGCTACTCCCTCTAGAAACACTAGGGTCAACTACCCATAGTGTGTGACATCCAACTCAAATCCCTTGACATTTCCTCATGTGATATCCATAAGGGACATGTCCTCATGTGCTCTCCACAAGGGACATGTCCTCAAGTTCTCTCCATAAGGGATGTTGGGCTATAATCCCAAACCCACTTATCCCTTCTCAGATAAGTGTCCTCACAGATCAACTCAACTCAGTCATAGAGGAGTACGATATGGAGAATATCTCAGGAAGGTACAAACTTCAAAACTCCTTATTAGTGAGTGAGGCATTCTCTTCCATGCCAAATATGTCACAGAAGTACTCGAACTTCATCCTGGTAAGGTGTTTGGTAAGAACATATAAAACCTTCTCATTTGTAGGAAGATATTGCACCAATACTTCCTTCATCTTCACCATGTCTCAGATGTAATGGTACTTGATCTCAATGTGTTTTGATGAAACACTGGATTCTTTGAGAGATTCACATAACTCTGGTTATCACAATGAATAACAATGGAATCCATCATATGTCCAAATAAATCTACAAGGATCTTTCGAAGCCACACTGCTTCGCGGACTGCCACACTTAATGCAATTTACTCTTCTTTTGTGGTGCTCAAAGCCACATAAGTATGTTTCCTACTACACCATGAAACCATGGAAGATCCCAAAGTGAAGAAACACCCATAGGTTTCCTTCCTATCCCCTTTACCCCCTTCCTAATTAGAGTTAGTATATCCTTGCAACCTCATGTCAATACTGGAAGTATATCTAATATCATGTCCAACTATTCCTCGCATGTATCTCAACACATGCTTTGCAACAATCTAGTGTATCTATCTTGACTGACTCATAAATGGGCTAAGTGCACTCACTTTATAACAAATATATGGTCTGGTGTTAACCAGATACATGAATGATCCAATCAGTTGTCTATATAGGGTTGGATCAATCTTGTCAAAATCAGAAGAAGACACACTTAGTTTCTTTAGATTTGTCACCATTGGTGTAGCCATTCATCAGCCAAAAATTCTTCAATATCTCAATTGTGTACTTCCCCCAACTCAGGAATATCTCATCAGTTCTCTTCCACACCTCTAGTCCCATGAAGTAGTGCGTCACACCAAGTTCCTTCATATCAAACTTAGATTCCAACACATACTTTCATTCAAAAATAAGGCTCTCTATACTGGTGAGGAATAAATCATGAATGTAGAGAACCAAAATTAGGGACTCACCATTAATAATATTGTAGTATAGGTTGGTGTCAACAACACCTTTTTTGAATCCCAAACTCATCCGGTGTCCATCAATCCTCGCATGCCAAGATCAAGGTGCCTTCTTGAGTCCATACATGAGGGCCTTATTCAACCTACACACATGAGACTCCTTCTCATGTATCACAAAACCATATTGTTTCTCGATGTATACTTATTTCTCAATCTCTCTATTAAGAAATGTTGTCTTCACATCCATCTGATGTAGTCTCCAACCCATGGATGCTACAAGGGAAATAATTGTTCGGATAGAAGTGTATTGAGCAACAGGAGAAAATTTCTCCTCATAATATATTCCCTCCACCTGAGCGAATCCTATAGCAACAAATATCGTTTTGTACTTCTCGATGCTCCTGTCAGTTGTGTGTTTGATCTTATAGATCCACTTAGAAATCACTACTGACTTCCTCTCAGGTATTAGAACAATATCCCACACATAATTCTTCATGATGGAATGATACTCCTCCATCATGGAATCTCTCCCTATTAGCTGACAATATGCCTCCTTATAATAGGAAGGATCAAAATGAATGATGTGGCTCATAGTTGCGGCATAACATGAATATCTCTTAGCTCTCTTTCTATTGAAAGGTACCATGAGGAGATGTATGTCTTTTTTCCTCCTGTAGAGTCTTATTATCCCATGTAGGTCACTTCTAACCTACTGTAATATCTCCTGGAACATCATTTGGGGCTACAGGATCAATGGGATCAATTGGATCAATTGGCTCAATTGTCTCCCTCTGAACTGCTAGAGGGTGAGGGGGGGGAGTAACCATCTCTTCCTATCTCTCACTATCAATATCCATGTGATATCCTCTAAATCTCTTGAAGTCTACCTCCTCCTCAAAGGTAACATCTCTTCTCATCTCAATCTGTCTCTGACCATGGATGTAGATCCAGTATGCCTTCAAAGGCTCACTATACCCCACAAATGTACCCTTTCTTCCTGAAGGGTCTCATTTGGTCCTTTTCTCCTTGGTTACATGAATTTGTACTGGACAACCAAATATATTGAAGTGTCCAACCTCATATTTCACTCATGAAATATTTCCATACTATACATCTCGTGTTTCCCTTGTGAAACACATGTCTAAGATATATCAAGGTTCCACCATGGAGCCAATGTCTAAGACATATCGAGGTTCCCTCATGGAGCCAATGTCTCACAAGACATATTAAGGTTTCCTCATGAAATTTATGTCTTGGTTCCTTCATCTGACCATCTAAGGCATTTCAGTATGAATTCCACATTCCCCCCTACTAGTCCACACAGGACCTTCTAGGGATAATATCTTACGATACTACCTCAAACATCAACACTCCCTCTTAGATAGGGAGGTATCTTTTCATGAGGTCTGCACCTAGTATTCCATTGACTGCTCTGTAATAAACTAATATCACACAACTACTACCATGTCATCAATAACTTGAATAATCTGTCACAGTCTATTCGATCAAGCAACAGACATTTTCTCCAAGTGATCTGGTAATCTCCATGATAATTAGCGAGTAGCACACAACTACTACAATGTCATCCATTAGAACATGACTATGTTGATCCATAGTAGTACACAACTATTTTCCAATGGTACATAATAATTTCTAGTAGCACACATCTATTGTCCAGAGACACAAATCCTCATACTATCTCCTATCTGAAATTGCTTGATCATCCTGAACCCATGTCAGAATTCCAGAGATACAGTCCCATGTCAGAATTCATGTAGAAGAGAATACTATTGAATCAACATCACTTATCTATCATACAAAACATCTCTAAATATATCGACAACAATTTCCCCTATCGGTACATATACTCTTATACCAATGGCACATTCGTTGATGGGGTCCTTGATTTTTACACCGTCACGCTTTTTCCAATCCGTGGCATGCCTCTTCTCAAAATTATGGGTTTTATGTTCACATGTGTGCCATTTCAAGTGTCCAACACGACATTCCATGTGACTATTTTGGAATTCGAGTCTTGGATAGTATGCCTATGGCTTGATCCCACTTGATCACCTTTCACACAACTTTCCATAGTTTCCATCTTCATCTCCCTACCATTATTCCACACATACTCTACCTGGAGGCTCTTTACATTCTTGAATGAAGAGGCAACTACATTACCTGAGGGGATGGGTTATTTCCACTCAGATAGGGGAAATGATAGTACATGTACAAAATCCTTCCAATCATACCACTGCATTAAAAAATTAGTACTAACCTTTTGGTGGGTCCTAGATCCCTTTAGTTCAACAATAGGAACAAAACCCACCATCGAGGCCCAATTAGACTCTGCAATGTTTAATAGTGGAATTGTTCTCCAGATCTTGCGATTCGGTCAATTAATCGATGGGATTTACGTTTTCTTGTGAAGGCATCTCCTTCAGTTCAAAATTTCTCTTTTTTTATTTTCTCTTTTTTATTCAAGGTTTTCCAACCCATCAATTTCATCAATTTCTATAAATTCAGGGTCGCTCGTACCCACCTGGCTTCTATCTACGTTATCGGTAGGGGATCGTGTCGTTTTTGATAGGTCTGGGTCATCTTGTAGCTAATCAAGCACCTTTTGTTCCCATTCTAACATGAGCAGTCCCCTTTCTTATGCGTTGTGTGCCAAATGGATATCTTTGCCTTGCGTTGGGGCTGTCAACGGGGCTTCTGCTGCTTCGGCTGCTTCAGATGCTATCCTTTCTTCTCTAGCCTTGAGTGCCTCTTGAGCCTATTTTTCCAGGGTTGTCACTTGTTCATCTAGGCTCATGGCTTTGAATATGGTCAGCCTAGGATCGACCATCCTCATCACAACTTCGTCCCAATCCTGTGTGTTTTCTGTGAAAATCTCATCTTCGAACCTGTCATGGGCATATGGACAACAGGACGATACTTGCGATGCATGCTCGGTACTAGACCCTTTGTGTCATGCTTGCAAAAATGGACAGTTTGGAATAAAAAATCTAATTGTATTAACCCTTCCTTCTTGGCTTGAGCGATGTCTTTTACTATGTAGAAACCTATATGGATTCCATAAGGTATGAATTCCCGCTTCTTATCTTTCACCAGAGTAGCATTGTAACCTTCCAGGATGGTTTGGTAGCATATTTCCCCTACTACTAGTCGATCGGGGACATACACAAGTAATAGGTGTGGTGCTTCGGTGGCTCTGAAAACACTGATGTAGGTATCACACTCATCTAGATACCAATGACCAACCTTTGATGTCATCTTTTTGGCCATAGCCAACAGTTTTGGGTAGTCTTTTTTGAACAACATAAAATGAATGTGCGCAATGAATTGATCGCAGATGAGGGAGTAGTATTTCTTGTACCTGTTCTCCCACAAGATGTTGAAATATGCATGGACTGGGAGTTATGAGGTGTGCCAACTCAAATTCATTTCGGCAAAGGAATTTCTAGCACATATGATGCCCAATAAATAAGAATCCATGTAGAAGGATCGAGTCTCTACTTCTTTTGGCGTTTGAGCCTGTTGAATGCAAATTCTCATCTGCTTGGAAATGATGGAGCCCCATTTAAAATTTCTCCCAGAAATGGCTATTGTGTAAGCTAGAGGCATCCATGCCTATGAAAACAAGGAACAATCTTTCTCACCATACAGTCGACATATCAGGGCCATTAGATAGATATAAGATTCTCTTAAGTTGGTTGTCGGGTACCAACCGGAGGTCCGATTGGTGAAATTTTTATCCTCTCTCGACCACGAAGCCATCACCCGGCTGGTGTTGTGTTTCTCATAGAATATTATAACAAAATCGGTGTTCAACCGCTCCCCCGGGTCTCTGATCTTGTAGTAATTTTGCACCTCCACTGGAAGGAAAAACCTGACACACTCACCATTGTAGTCATTGATCAATCATATTTGTGTGTCAGTGTGGTCGATAAGCCACTTTAGGAGTTCTATGCAGGGAAATAATGGATTTATGCTCACTACCATGTGCAAGTACGACCTTCGGATATTCAAAGAAACTTCATTCTCAAGTTTCCTCATATCGGGGTCATTGTGCGTAGTATATTCAAGGAATTCTTCCCACTTGATCTTCCGGAAAAGTTCTCCCCAATGCGGGAGTACTTCCTTGGTCCCTATGCTTTCTTCTGTGTCTCCAAAGGCTGGAGGCTGAGTAAAAAAATTCTTTGTGGATGTCCTGATGATTGGTTTCGACCTTTGAGTGAATTCCAATTGCTTTGCTGGCCCTAGGGATGAGCCTTATCCTTCCTTTGATTCTTTCACCTTGGGCACCCTCGGGTATCTCCTCGTACTAGGTTTCTTTGGAGGCATTGTTTCTGCAACCAAAATCAATCCTTTAGGGCATGCGTACAGGGTAACACCGGATAAAAATGTATGAAGTGAAGAATTAAAAATCCACAGACTGGTAAATACCTGTAACGCTTGCTAAACCTGTTGTTTAATACTTGCAGGATATTGGAATTTGTTTCTGAATTTCTCTTCTCGCTCCTTTGGATGCTCTGAACTTCTTTGTGCATGCTGATATTGTTTGCGAACAACTTGAAATAATTTAAACAGGGGAAGAAACTGTCTTGTCATATCAGCTAATCAACTCGGGTTATGAGTGAAAATCAAATGAAATCTTCCGCCGAATCTTTGCAATTCAATTCATCATGGGTTGATGGCAGAGTTGCAGAGAGTGGTGTGCTCTATTTCAAACAGCTGATTTGATCCACTTACGAATTAATAACTAATGCAAGATTTGGAATTAATTATTTCTTTAAATTCTTCAAATCCAACATATCTTAGTGCTAAAACATTCCATCAAGTTGCTTTCTTAGTGGACAGATCGGGGATCGGCGATGCGTAGTGAAAGTTTTCATTGGTATCCTCTTGATAAGAACTTCCGACATCGATCAATTTCTTTGTACGGTGCTGACGTTGCAAAAATAACTCAGGGTGCGACTTGGGCATTGGGAACTGATAACTACTCAAGGGAAAAATAGATCGTACGTTTTATCCAATCTAGCAAAGACACGTGGCATATGAGGACAGGTGGTTTGGTCATGTTCATCAATCAGAATCAGGGCTTCAATAAGATGCGTGTGTTAAAATAAACCTGGGATTGTCGATGTCGAAAGGTATCAAGGATCGGCTATCGGTGAAGCCTTCATTTCTTCGTTAATGCCACCTCTTTTAGCCTTTTATCGATGCCGAAGGGATAGGTCATCAGCGATATCCTTGTGTGATGTCTGTCGCAAAAGAAAACTCCCTTCTACCAACACTGACGAAGATCAACACTCAGCGACCTCGGTTCTCTTGAGTGTTTCTCTTTCATTTTTTAATTCTTCTCGATGCTGAATCTTTGAGCGCGTCGGGGAAATGTTTTGACTGTCGATTCTTTATTTAAATGTTATTATTTTAAGTTATGGGTTTTCACAGATTCAAACAAACTTTGGAAGACTTAACGGGAGTCAGAATGATAAGCAAAGGCAACATTTTCCATATTGAAGTTGAATTTAGACAATGCAAAAAGATCAAGTGGTACCCAAAAAGTAAAATTTGACATAGACTTTTTAGGGTGTTATTGGCAAAGGGACAGACCCAGGGCTCAACGCTTTGACAATGCACCATCAAAACCCTAACTACCAGCCCTTTTGGAAACACCTGCAAAGAAGATGAAGTCTCACCCGAGGTATAGGTAGGGGGGGTTGCAGGAATCAAGTGTCTAAAACCTAGATGGGACACAGATCTGTGATTACAAACTTCAACAAAGCACTTAGCCAATATTATGCATTCAATTATGATTCTTATTCAAATAGAAGATTAACCCTAATTGTAGAACAACGCAGTAGTAATCAATATTAAAAACATCTAATCATTCAACACATAGCATCAGAGAAGATCTAGAATGTATTCATATATCAAGCACTAAACATCAATGGATCTACCTATCATATATCCAGAACAATGCACTAAGAAAATATAAGCATAACCATCATGAACACATAGCACAAAGAACAATAAAACATGATATACGTAGTTCACCCCAGTGTGGGGCTACGTCCACCAACTCTTCTCTTCTTTATTAGTCTCTTTCAATCTCCTTACAAGCACCCAACTACAGATCCAATTCTGCATAGGACAGGAGATTTGTGTGCACCTCGCCAGATCCTCCTTCCTCGAATTAGGTCAAAGCACAAAGCCTTACACAGTCTGTGCACAAATCACTTACAAGATGCTTGCACTTAGCTCTCCAAGCCTTAACACATTCGTGCACTAATCCAACTACTCATGCACTAAGACAAAAATCTAACTCCGCATAGGACAAGAGATCTGTGTGCACCTCGCCAAATCCTCCTTCCCCGAGCTAGGTTAAGGCACAAAGCCTTCTTAGAATCACTTGCACTTAACTCTGCAAGTCTCAACATACAATATGGATGAAGCATTCACAACCATTCACACTTAGCAACCTTCACAAGCTCTTGCACAAAGCCGATTAGAACTACTTCTTACCTCGCTTACCTACTTATTTATACATTACAAAAGAGGCCTAATGATGGGTAAACCCATGGGCCGACATCCCATACTCATTACATAAACCCTAAAACCCACAAATCTCGCATAAATGGGAGAGATCCCATGATCTCCACTTCGCCTGGGTGCTTCGTCTTCAACCAGCCTATCGAAGTCCCAAAAATGGTCAAACACGACCAAGGTTCTCCCAAAACTTGGTCGAGGTCCAACAGGCCCCCAACACTCACCTGTGACTCGTCCCGAGTCACTTTGATCTAGGCAACACTTCTTTGAATGCCTCAAGCTTAGCTCGAGCTACCTCGACTTGCTTCTTCACTAGGGCCTCCTACTCAACGAACTCCTCAATGACTTGCTCGGTGACATGCCCTTCCAGGCATTGTTCCACTTTTGTAACCACCTGTTCCAGCTGTGATATTTGTCCCTCGATCTCTTCAAAAAGTGTGCAGGATTAATCCTGCATCAGTTGGAGTCTCTGTGTCACCTCCATCACTCTACTCTGGATGGCGGTGACCTACTGCTGAACTGTGCATTGCTCCTATGACCTCTTTGTCTTCTCCACTGTTGTAAGAAGTTTTAGCTGTGCTTGCACAGTTGATGCCTGTTTATTTTCCTCCTGGAGATGTGCCTCTAATATCCTCAGCTCTGGGTCTTCTACAAGTCTCTCATAGGTCTTCTCACTTCAGACGCTTAGTTTCTTGCATTCTGAGGCCAACGCCCTGATTCTTTATACTGTGCTCCTGGCAGTTTCTTCCCTCTGGTCTCTCACTTCTTGCGGGGTGCTTGGCACTACTGTAATTTCTAATTCTACTACTCTTTCTTAGAGTTATTGAATGGCTTCAGCAAGCTTCCCCTCTTGGCTCTCTGTTGTCTCTTCTTCTATCTGGGCCAAGCCTGGCACAGAGAAAAGTTCTCTAGTTATTTCCTCTCTAACCATAGTCTACTCTATGAGTAGATGGTCTTTCTCTTTTTGGATTTTCTCTCTGTCCTCCTTGAACTTCACTCTAATGTCATCTTTCTCTTGCTTCACAACCCGAATTTTCTCTAGGGATTCCTCCTTTTCTTGCTTCAAGGCTTCTGTGGCTTGTTCTTTTTCTTCCTGGACTCAACAAAGGCGAGCCTCTGTTGCATCTTCTATCCTTCACAATTGGGTGGGCTCATCCCCCAATTCTACACCTTCTGATGATGACGACACAGTAGATACTGCGTGGCTCAAATAGATAGATTTTTGTACCCCCTTCAGCTCTGCCTCAATTCTGTCATACATCATCTTCTTCTTTGCTTCATTTCACTACAAGATACCCTCTGAAGCATTTTATACAGCCTGAAGTGTCGTTCTAACGGTCAGGATGACTCCAACAGTCATATAGATTCGTCGTGGTGAAGTGCCATTTTGTGTGGCTCTGCTATTAAAGTGAGGTTCAAGTTCTGTAAGTCTGCCTTCTGCAAAGTCTTCTCTGGAACTTCCTGCATTTTTTATAACTTTAGCTTCTTCTTACTGAGCTTTCTTGCCTTCTTTCCTATGATATGAGTCTCTGGGTTCCTCTTGCCATTTGTATTCTTATATTATCTTAGCATAGTAACTTCACACTGTTGATGTTCTCTCAAAAGTTTCAAATGTACTATCTCTTCTCCTACTACTTTTGAGGTAGGTGCTCTTCTCTCCTGCATGGATAGGTTCTTTAAGCCTTCTTGTGTTTTTTCAACTTCCACAACTAATTATATGGCCCTCAGTTGCTTCAACTTGTCCTCTTGTTCTTGTATTAGTCACTCTATTTTCTTGGCTATAAAGTCCCTTAATTCTTTCTTTTTTTGTTCTGTAGCTTCTTCCTCTGCTTTCCTCTGGATCTGATCTTTCTCAATCAAAGTCTTTCCTAAAAAAAGTGCAAAAGGGGCGTTGTTCTCAACAAACTTAATGACTTCAAATTATTCTTCAGTCGATGTTCCATGAGCAATCGTAGGTACATTATTAACTCTTCTGTTGGATTACTGAGAGGGGAGGTGAATCAGTAATAGCATAATTATAATCCTTTTTCTTCAAATGTTATATCAATGTAGAATTATTATCCAATAATGAGCAGTAAGAAATAAACAATCACACACATACACAGTACACTAGTGTTTTACGTGGAAACCCAAATTGGGAGCAAACCACATAATGTTTTTTCTTATATG
>SNQJ01S0068232.1:69539-92557 GCA_010110895.2 Picea sitchensis | reverse complement strand
ACCTTTACCAGAGAACAAAGCTTTAATATCTTACCTCTTTCTTCATATCGAGATTTTATTTCTTAGCACAGATCTTCACAAATCAAGTAGACTACTGTGCACTACAACAATAGATATACGCACAAAGATTTTTCTTTTCTTCAGTTCCCAGCAATCACAGTTTCAGGTCTCAACAATGGGACCATTTGTTGGCATAGGGGCAGACCCAGGGTTCAATGCTTCAACATCGCACCAACAAAACCGTAACTACTGACCCTTTTGGAAACACCTGCGAAGCAGATGAAGTCTCACCCAAGGTAGAGGTAGGGGGGGTTGTAGGACTCAAGTGTCTACAACCTAGCTGGGACACAGATATGTGATTACACACTTCAACAGAGCACTTAGCCAATAGTATGCATTCATTTATGATTCTTATTCACATCGCAGATTAATCCTAATTGTAGAACAACGCAATAGTAATCAATATTAAACACATCTAAGCATTCAACACATAGAATTAGAGAAGATCTATCATTTATTCATATATCAAGCACTATGCATCAATGGATCTACCTATCATATATCCAGAACAATGCACTAAGAAAATATAAACATAACCATAATGAACACATAGCACAAAGCACAATAACACATGATGTAAGTGGTTCACCCCAGTGTGGGGCTATGCCCACCAACTCTTCTCTTCTTTATTAGTCTCTTTCAATCTCCTTACAGGCACCTAGATACAGAGCCAATTTCGCATAGGACATGAGATTTGTGTGCACCTCACCAGATCCTCCTTTCCTGAATGAGGTCAAAGAACAAATACTTACACAGTTTGTGCACAAAGAACTTACAAGAAGCTTGCACTTAGCTCTGCAAGCCTTAATAGATTCATGCACTAAATCAACTATTCATGCACTAAGCCACAAATCTAAATCCGTATAGGATAGGAGATCTGCGTGCAATTCGCCAGATCCTCCTTCCCCAAGATAGGTTAAGGTACAGAGCCTTCTTATAATTACTTGCACTTAACTCTGCATGTCTCAACATACAGTATGCACGGAGCATTCACAACTATTCGCACTTAGCAACCTTCACAAGCTCTTGCACAAAGCTGATTAGAACTACTTCTTACCTCGTTTAGCTACTTATTTATACATTAAAAAAGAGTCCTAAGCATGGGTAAACCCATGGGCCAACATACCATACCCGTTACATAAACCCTAAAACCCAAAAAACCTGCATAAATTGGCGATATCCCGTGATCTCTGCTTCGCCTGGGCGCTCTATCTTCGACCAGCTTGTCAAAGTCCCAAAAATGGTCAAACATAACCAAGGTTCTCCCAAAACTTCGTCAAGGGCCAACAAGTGTGTTGAGTGCTCAATTAATGGCGACTTACTCAGTGAAAGAAGAATCTTTGTTTCTCCTTTAATCTCGACTGATGCAAAAGAAGGTGGATAGCTTAACTGGTTTTAAATCAGAGACTCTTTTACCCTTGCATTTGAAATTATCTGGTTGATGCTTCTGGGTTTGTCTGTGGGGTTTTTATCCTATATTCCTACCTTGTTTCCTGTAACCCTGACTCATGTCCTCTTTGAAATTTTTTTAGTAAAGCATTCACTAGCATGGAGCCTTTAGCTACCTTTACTCACTTGGTACAGTGTTTCTCCCCTGCCAACGAGCGTCCATAGCCCCGATCGAGTCACCCCGACATCACAGACCTTGCTCTGCTTCCAGCAAGCATCCATAGCCCCGACAGAGATATCTGCATACCCTCTCCCACTGTTCACTCATTTTGTATAGTTAACTTTTATTTTAGAAGAATTCCTTGAGTGATTGGGAGAGGATAACGTCTATTTATTTTGCAAAATGAGATGGTTAAGGTGAATCCTTAGCTAGATTTGTCTCCAGGGTTCATGCAGTCCATTTCATATTTTCAACTTTCCCTTAAGGTTTCACCAGACCACCGGTCAGGCACTCCTGCATTTCTCCAAGGTTGTTCATTTGTGTAGGTTAGAGGACCCCTCGAAACAATCGTAGGTTCCTCGGTGCTTCTTGTGTTGTATGTGAGAAATGATTTAGGAACAAAGTTCGCTATGTCACATGATTTGAGGTCAACCATTGTCTTACTAAACACCACCTTCAAAAGTGAGGAAAATAATACAACAAAATAAAAATAAAAAGTAAAATATTCACAATTAACCTAGTTGAAACAAAACTCATGAAACATGCACACAAAATATAAAATAAAACTCAACAATTTTTTTATTTTTTATTTTTTTTAATTGAAATATTGTTTTAGGGCTTGGCCATTCTTTGGGAGAGTGTCAGGTTTCCCCCTCAGGTTCTGTAACCAATAAGTGCCTGCCCCAATATTCTCAGCCACCTGGAAAGGTCTGAGCCATAGATTCTAAAACTTGTAATGTTTGCCTTTAGGCTCATTTTCTTTGTCCCATTTTAGGACTAAGTCTCCTACTTCAAAATTCTTCTCTTTAGCCTTATGATTCTCAAACCATCTTTTAACGATTTGATGGTGGGATATGAAATTTGATTTACCCTTTTCCCTTTCTTCTTCCAACATGAGTAGAGTGTCAATTGTTTGTTGTATGATTGATGAAGGTTTTTCTCTGGAATCTTGGGCAAGTTGAAGAGATGGAAGATAAATCTCGTTCGGGAGAATGGCTTCCTATCACTATACCATAAAGTACGGGTAATTCCCTATAGCTTCCTTGGTTGTGACCCTATCGACCCATAAAGTGTTATGGAGTAGATTATGCCAATTCCTCTGGTTGTCTCCAACTATTTTCTTCAATATTTTCACTAGGTTCTTATTAGTTGATTCTGCCACTTCGTTTCCTTGTGGATAATAATTTGCAGAGTACCTAATTATGATTCCTTTGTCTAGAGAAAACTCTATCAATAGGGTGAAATAAAAGTAAGTTACATTATAAAAAACTAGGACATAAGAGACACCAAACCTTGTGATTAGTTTTTGTTCTATGAATTGGATTACTACCTTCTCATTAACATGAGTCAGAGGGATGGCCTTTGCCCATTTCGTGAAATAATCAGTGGCAATAAGCATGTACTTATGTTGTTTTGAGGAACTTGGTGTAATTTATCCTATGATATCTAACCCCCATTGCTTAAAAGGCCTAGAAACAATCACTGGTTGGAGTGGGACTACCACTCTCTTCTCTCTCCCGACGAATATTTGACAAGTTTTACAATTTCTAGCGTATGTGTGAGCGTCCTTGAATAAAGTGGGACAGTAATAACCAACTCTAAGTATCTTATGAGCAATGGTGTTTCCTGCAAAATGTCCACCGACAGGGCCATCATGGAGTTCCTTCAAAACTTTGTCCATATCTTCACATTCGAGATATCTTAAAAGTACCCCATCATAATTAATCCGGAAGAGTACCGAATTTATGAGGTGATATTGTGCAGATTTTAACCTGAGATCTCTCCTTTCCCTGGGGTTGAGATTTTCTGGGAAAGCCCCATGGTGCAAGAGATAATTCAATTTTTCATACTAAGACTCTTTCCCTAGGGAGATGTATGAAGCTTCACCACACCATAATTCCATTTCATTCTCCCATCTAGAATCTTCATTTACTTGGTCCCGAGCTTCAACTGCAAGTTTGCACAACCCTTTCCCTTTAACTAGTTTGGCAGGTTTTATATCTAGATCAAATTCTTGGACTACTTCCATCCAGTTCCCTCTTCTTCCCCCATCTCTTATTGAGTGAATAGGGATCGGACCGCAGGGTGAGGCACAATTACTTTGTTGTGGTTCTTGAGGATGTAAGATCTGAAGTGTTTCACTACCTTATATACAGTATAGGCCTATTTATCAATAGAGAGATAATTAAGTTTGACTTCTTGGATATTAGTGCTCATGAACGACATCGGAGCCCCGTTGTTGTCATCATCCTTCTAAGTCAACACTACAGCTAACGACTGGTCGGAGGTGAAAGTATAGAGGAATAAATCTCTATTAAAATCGAGACTTCGTAACACAAGAGCTTTGGATATAGCAGTTTTAATATTTTTGAAAGAATCCTTTCGTTCATCACCCCACTTAAATTCAACATCTTTACAGATCATTTTTTGTAGCGGTCTGACAGTCTCAGCGAAATCCAGTGTGAATTTTCTTACAAAATTAATTTTCTCGAAGAAGGATTGCATTGTCTTTTTGTTGTGAGGTAATAGGATTTGAGTTATAGCTTTGAATCGCTCAAGGTCTATGCAAATGCCAACTTGGGATATAATATGACCTAATATATTTTCTTCTTCCACACCAAAGATAGTCTTCTTAGGGTTTAAATATATATCGTATTTTATACACCTTTCGGAAATATGGGTTAAGTGTTGGATGTGCTCCTCTCTATTCTTCTAATACACAGTCACATCATCTAGATACACTACCACACACTTGTTGATCAACCCTTGAAAAGATACGTCGATTTCCCTTTGGAAGGTTTCCCCTTTATTGATTAACCCAAAGGGAATACATTTGTAAGCGAAAGTTCCCCACTTGGTTCAGAAGGTAGTTTTCAAACGGTGGTCCTATGAAACCAGAACTTGATTGTAACCTGAGAAACCGTCCAGTAGAGAGAAAATATGAGATCCGGACACGGTCTGCAATATTTTCTCCATCGGTGGGATTAGGTAGTTGTCCTTTTCTAAAGCTCTGTTGAGGTTCCTAAAATCTACGCATAAGCAGATTTCTCCAGAATTTTTCCTCACCGGAACCAAATTTGCTACCCATGCGGAATGTCTTACTTGGAAGATAATTTTGGCATCTAAAATTTTATTCAACTCTCGACACATGAGAGGTTCCACGGATGGATGATACTTTTGAAGCTTCTATTGGAAGTGTTTCACTTCAATTTTTAATGGTATAGTGTGTTGAATGATATGGGTATCATAAGTTTTTAGATCTTGGTAGGACCATGCAAAGACATCTTGATATTGTATGAATAGTTTGAGATAAGCCTTCCTTTCATATTTAGATATAGTATTTCCAAGATTTATATTTTTTGGGTTTCCTGGGGTTCTGAGGTTTATAGTTTCATGCATGGGACAGGAACTACCGATCTTCGCATTTTTGGGCCCCTTAAATCGTTCTTTTAGGTCAAAAATATTTTCTAAATTAGCTATCCCCTTCGGGATTGTGTGATACTTTGATTTGTTAGTTAGTTGACCTGTACGAAGATCTGTTTCTGTTGATTATGCCTGGAACACTTCATTGTCAATAGATAATTCCTTGAAAGTATCTTGGTTGGTCAGAAAGTATATGATATGTTCATCCCCTTCAAAGACCTTCTGATTATAAATATTGTTAGGCACCGATGGTTTGTAGAGTAGTTCCATAGTGAATCGGGAGGCTTCATAATCTTCTAGAGGTGACAACCTTGAAGACGCTGTGGCCAAGGAATAAGCAAGTATATTCTTTTCGCTGAGGATCACTGTAATATTGAAAGATTCAAAATTCTCTATTAACCTATGCACTTCATGTTGATAATTCTTTAGGTGTGGGGAGTTGCAATGCATAGTATTCCTTACTTTTCTAACGATAATTTCAGAATCTCCAAAAACCTTCAATTCTTTGACGTTTAAGTCTATGGATTTCTTTAACCCTTGTACTAGAGCTTCATGCTCGGTGTTGTTGTTTGTGCATTCAAATTCTAGTCTACAAGACCGGAAATGAAGTTTACCTTTTGGATCAATGAGGATGCACGATGCTCCTGATCCTTCCTATGATTTAGATCCATCAAAGTATATGGTCCAAATTTGTGAGTGAAAGTTATCTGTTTCTTCCTTCTTATTACTTTATTGCTCTCCTATCTTTTGTCCAGTGATTTCTAGCACAGGTTATTGACAGAAGAGGGTTTCCTCTGTCGGTATCAGTGATTTCTATTGAAAAACCATTTCAGAGTTCTAAGTGAGAGGGACATCAGATGGAAGAGGGGAGAAGTTCCTAAAATAGGAATCGTAGTAATACTTGCCTAGCACAGGGAAACCTGTCAATGAGGGTTCATTTAAGGTTTCTATATCAGTGACCATATGTTTCACATATATTTCCCTATCAATTCTGATCATATTCTTGTGCCCCTTTAATGGTAGCCAAAGTTGTGCCCAGCCTGTACTAAAGTATATGTTTAATTTCTTAGACCAATCTCAGCTTAACAATATTCCATAAGCCTCTGGGATATCTACTATAATGATGTCAATCACTTGTAAAAACTTAGGATGCATGGCTATTTGGATCATTACATCTTTAAGTTCTCCCATGACCTTCGCCTGGGTTTTGTCTAGTTGTATTACATGTTTATCACTCTTGACAGGGACTGCGTTTAGTTTTTTACAGATAAACAGTGGAATAACGTTAGAGGATGCTCCTGAATCAACTAAACAGTTATGGAGGTTCCTGTTGAAGACTTCAAATGTCAAAAGGAAAGTTGGGACAAAAGGTATTCCCTTCTTATCTTCAGAACAAGTGTTCACAGTTGGTTTATTCCCTAGGTATGTGGGGATTATATTTCTTCCTGGGTGAATGATCGTTGTATGATTTTCTACTATTTTCAAAGCCTGTAATAGGAAGTCATTTTGCTGAGGGATCCTACAAATGTCCATAATTGATATATTAGCCTTCAACTTCTTCAAATATTCAACTATGTTGTAATCAAGTTTGGGTGATACTCGGGTATGGATGCTTATAGGGATCTTACGGGGAGAAAAATGTGCTTTCAGGTGATCGGGGGTTGTCTTTCCCCCTGAGGTTTGGATAGTAGAAAGATCTTTTGAGACAAGTGGACCCTTACTGCGCGTTTGCACAAACGAGACCTCTACGGGGGGTTCTTGAGATTCAAATAGGTCGTCGGAAGGCATAATTAGGTTAGGATCCCATATCAACATGGATATATCTTCTGGTGGATCAATCTCTTCATGATCATCAACATTCATAATTGACCCTCTTGGTTGTTCGGTCAGAGAAACTTCGTTAAGAAACCGATTGGCCATCAAATTCATGGAATGTTCCCATTAAGGGAAGTCTCTTTTGGAGTGGTTTTCTTGGTGATAAGTATAGAAAGAATCAGATGTTACATTTCCCAAATCGATATTTAATTTAGCAAGGGGAGGTTCAATTTATTTGAACGACGAGTTTCTTTTAAATAAAGGCTTATAGGGCCTTTGGCCTTGGTTTCCTTCTCCTGCGTTTCTCTTTATGTCTATGATCTCATTTGATAATTTCTTAACCATGCGTTTTAGGTCTTCTATGTCTCCATTACCCTTTTCAAGAGCTTGTTCTGCTTATTTCCCTGGTGGTCTAGTCAAAAGGAGTCCTCTCCTAGGAGGAGGTTGGAATTCTTTTTTAACTAACGAGACCTGACCTTCCTTACATCCCTTCATTTGGAACTTTATCGTCTTGGCTTCTTCAAAATTCTCAGCCAGGGTTTTGTTTGGTCGCCCTCTTCACAAACATGGAAATAGAAGTTGGGAGGGCACTAGCATATACTTAGATTTGCAACTCCTGAGTTGGTTTAGCTTCAGGTTGGAATTTTCTCAAGATAGTTGTGAATATTTGATTGAAATCTTTAACCTTCTCCTTGAACTCATGGTGGCGGTGAACAATTCAGCCATCAAAGCTCCTGTAGTGGTTTCTTCGGCAAATTTATCTAAAAATGATTTCTTAAGCTTGGTCCAACTAGTTATGGATCCTATAGGTAAGTTGAAATACCATGTGGAGGCAGATTTCTCAAAAGTATAGGGGAAAATATTGCAAACTACGTCTTCATGTTGGACATTCATAAATCTGATCACTAGTATAAATTTCTTGATATGATCTTCAGGAAATCCTGAGGTCTTTGGATCAAACTTAGGAAGTAACTTCTCTGGATTTTGGGGAAGGTTATGGAATCGCCCCAGGATGGACAAAGCGTCTCTAGCCAACCAAGGTTGATTGGTCTGAGGTGGGTTTCCCCCTTCTTCCTCGTGGTCATTGTTGTCTTCCATATCTTCGGATCCTGAGTCAAACTCCTCTTCTTCTGAAAAATTGTATGGTTCAAAGACATTGTTGGCTGGTGTTTCGAGGATCATATTAAAAGGATGTTTGATTTCGGTGATTGATAAGTCTATTAGGTCTTCTACTATGTGCATGAAAACCTCGTCGGGAGTATTGACCACTAGTCTACTTATTTTTTGTCTTCGAGGAAGGATCAGAGCTAAAGACAACGCATCGATCTGTTGGGCGTATGATCTTGTGATTCTTCTGAATTGATTTAATTCCTCGTGAGGGAGAGCGTAAGGTACGGAAGGGAACAAATATTCTTCCTTGGGCTGGGGTGAGTTACTCATTTCAGGAGTACTCAATGTCTGTGGGCTTTCTCGGGAAAGACTATCCATGCATGTGGGTTGTTTTGAATATACAGGCTGTCTGAAATATTATGTGAAATATGTGTTCAACCATTCATACTTCAGGCACTCCTTCTAGCACCAATTCTATTGATGGGTCCTAAATCCATTTGGTTCAACAACATGAACCAAACCTGCCACTGAGGCCCAATTAGACTCTGCAACGTTTAATAGTGGAATGGTTCTCCAGATATTGCGATCTGACCAATTAATCGATGGGCTTTACATTTTCTTGCGAAGGCGTATCCATTAGTTCAAACATTATCTTTTTGTATTTTCTATTGGGTGGGACCGATATAAGATGGAAGCCGGTATAAACCAACTTGAAAACAAAACAGGAAAAGGTTTTAACTACTGGAGAAGAGGTTGAGCTTAGGATAACCCACTACTCAAACATGCAGACGACAATTTTATACCATAGGCCTTGTACTAATACGTTAACCATGTGAGCATTCAATTATTGTTTGAGATACTAATTATCAAAAAGAAAACAAATGTGTGATAAATAATGGCAAATAGAATAATTCATTTAACTCTAATCATGTATCACATAATCACACAACGACTCATCTTCATCATTAAAGAAAAGAACTGTAAAAACATTGCATCAGATAACTTATCAATAGATTTAATAGCTCTTACTTGTTACAATATACATTCATGAGACGAGATAGGAGATAGTTCTTCTCCACATCTAATCATACACGCATTTTATGAAAATATAACTTGTCTCTGGTCCAGAAGGACTTCTCAATTAAGGGCAGCTTCAAAATAATTCTTAACAAACCATAAAAGAGAGTTTCTTGCAACAACCATCAACCCTTAACTAATCAGTCGATGCTCTTATTTATAACACAAAATTAACTAGAAAATAACGGCTAAAGTGCAGTTAAGAAAAAAAGAACTCGCCACGTGGCGTTCTCTCCTAACAGTTTTCTAACAATCATCTCAAGATATCGCTTTAAAAGGATGACTCTTCTCATACTCCTACCAACTGATGAACAAATCCTTGCAGGTGTTGGTGTATGGGAACTTGTGTTGTTCCCTCGGGGATACATAAATTTATCTGATCTCCACTGCATGGGTGCAATACTTGATCAGACTGGAACTTAACTATTGTATCACAAGCCGAGCTCTGATCGGGTGTTCTACAAATTGTTGCACCTTTTTCTGGCGCTGTGTCAGTCACCTTTTCTAGTCTTTCAGCCCATAAAGAATCTTAGTTGGTGTGCGATTCGACTATGTCGCACAAGTCGGTAAATTCGTCGGGCATGCCAAACTCAGGAAGTCTGATATATTTCATCACCGAATTGATCTTAATCCATTGTTTCTTGCACTTGGCCGATTTTTCTTGAATTTCTCGGTATGGTTCTTGAGACATTTTTTGCCCAATACTCGGCTACTTTCCTTATGCAATCAAGACTTTTTTCGTTCAACACCTTAATGTCATGTTCTTATTTATCTCAACCCTATTGAACTACACCAAGATAGTCTACTCTCTCCAATCTTGATGTGATTTTTCATACCACTACTCCATATCCTTGCACGTCGCGAGTTCCATGAGAGTATCTTCCTGGAGCTCGACTATCCCTTTAGTGAATATGTGTCACTCATCTGTGAACCTGCCCTATGACTCCTTGAATTCATTCCTTAGGTACACCACGACCTGAGTGGTGTCGTGATAGTGCTTAGACAAGTGAAGCAAATGTTCTAGATCTTTCAGGGTGGTGGCCAACTCTTTTTCATCTCTTTTAGATCTGTCCAGGGTGGCATCAGAGATCGCCATCCCCACGCTGATAAGCTCATATGTTCTGACATATTTTGTGTTTATCAAATTTCCCTCTGTAGTGATGAGGATGGAGTGATCTAAAGTGATCCTCCTCTTCTTGGTGGTTATCTTGAAAATAGCCTTCTTCATTCGATCATAAGCTATAGTATGTATGTCGGCTACTTCATCCACAGGTTCGGGAATCTGTTGATCCCCCCATGTGAGTGTGTTTCCCAGACTTCCACTGGTGTATTCTTGTTCAAGGTTGGGTTCTTGAACTTTCTCGTTATTCTCCAAAGCTCCAGCTTATGTCTGTTTCCCATCGGGTGTTTGAGTACCAAGTGAAATAGAGGCATCGGGGATAGACTCGATACTTACCTGTTCATCAACCATCGAAATGTTGACTTCCTGTCATGGTGCTCCTTTCTCTGGCTCATCTGACCTCGATTGTTTTTTCAGATTGTTTTCTTGAGACTCTGACGCATCGGTCATTTTTGTGTCTCAAACACCCTCAACTTCCTTTTCTTTCTAAGGGACCTCCAGAATTTGGACCTTGGGGATAGGAGAAGATGTCTTTTCTGGTCCCTTTTCTTCTTTGATGTGCACAGGGGTCCTGAGAGATGCTTCTGGGATTTCATAATTGTCATATATCTTTATAAACTCGCTCAATGGGTTTGATGCATTTGTTTCCATTGATACCTGAACTATTTCTAGCTGAGTTGCCACACCTGTCAGTGAACTAGCTAGTGGCGTTGTGAATTCAAGGTCGTCCAACTCGTCAATTTCATCAATATCTATAAATTCAGGGTCGCTCGTACCCATCTGGCTTCTGTTTGGGCTATCGGCAGGGGATCCTGTCATTTCTGATAGGTCTGGGTCATCTTTTAGCTGATCAAGCACCCACTGTGCCCGTTCTAACATGAGCAGTTCCCTTTCCCGCATTTCCTGTGACAAACGGATATCTCTGCCTTGCGTTGGGGCTGTCAAAGGTGATTTTGCTGCTTCAACTGCTTCATATGCTATCCTTTCTTCTCTAGACCTAAGGGCCTCTTGAGCCGGTTGTTCTAAGGTTGTCTATTGTTCATCTAGGCTCATGGCTTTGAAACTAGTCATCCTAGGATCAACCATCCTCATCACAACTTCATCCCAATTTTGCACATTTTCTGTGAAAATATCATCTTCAAACCTGTCATGGGCATATGGCCAGCAGGAAGATACTTTTTATGCATGCTTCGTGACTAGACCCTTTGGGTCATGCTTGTGAAAACAACCAGTCTAGAATCAGAACTCTAACGGGCTTAACCCTTCCTGCTTGGCTTGAGCGACGTCTTTTACTATGTAGAAACCTATATGGAATCCATAAGGTATGAATTCCCGCTTCTTTTCTTTCACCAAAGTAGCATTGTAACCTTGCAGGATGGTCTGGTAGTAGATTTCCCCTACTACCAGTCGATCAGGAACATACACAGGTAACAGGTGTGGTGCTCTGGTGGCTTTGAAAACCCTGATGTAGGTATCGCGCTCAACCAGAGACCAGTGTCCAACCTTTGATATGATCTTTTTGGCCACAAATGACAGTCTTGGGCACTCTTTTTTGAACAACATGAAATGAATGTGTGCAATGAATTGATCACAAATGAGGGAGTAGGATTTCTTGTACCTGTTCTCCCACAAGATGCTGAAATATACATGGACCGGGAGTTATGAGGCATGCCAACACAAATTCATTCTGGCAAAGGCATTTATGGCATAGATGACGTCCAATAAATAAGAATCCATGTAGAAGGATGGAGTCTCTCCTTCTTTTGGCATCTAAGACTGTTGAATGCAAATTCTCAACTGCTTGGAAATGATGGCGCCCCAATTAAAATCTCTCCTAGAAATGACTACCGTGTAAGATAGAGGCATCCATGCCTCTGAAAACCTGGAACAATCTTTCTCCCCATAAAGTTGACATATGAGGGCCATTATATAGAGATACAACTCTCTTAAGTTGGCCTTCGTGTACCAACCGGAGGTCCGATTGGTGAAATTTTTATCCTCTCTCCACCACGAATCCATCACCCAGCTGTTGTCGTGTTTTTCATAGAAGCTTATAACAAAATCAGTGTTCAACCACTCCCCCGGGTCTCTGAGCTTGTAGTAATTTTGCACCTCCACTGGAAGGAAAACCCTGACACACACGCCATTGTCATCATTGATCAAACATATTTGTGTGTCAATGTGGTCGATAAGCTACTTCAGGAGTTCTACGCATGGAAATACTAGAGTTCTTCTCACTACCATGTGCAGGTATGACCTTCGGATATTTAGAAAAACTTCATCGTCGAGTTTCTTCATACTGGGGTCATTGTGTGGGGTATATTCAGGGAATTATTCCCACTTGATCTTCTTGAAAAGTTCTCCCCAGTGCAGGACTATTGCCTTGGTCCCTATGATTTCTTATGTGTCTCCAAAGGCTGGAGGGTGAGTGAAAATCTTCTTGGTGGATGTCCTGATGACTGGTTTCGTCCTTGGAGAAAATCCCAATTGCTTTGATGGCCCTGGGGACAAGCCTTCTCCCGCCTTTGATTCTTTCAGCTTTGGCACCCTCAAGGATTACCTCGTACTAGGTTTCTTTGGAGGAATTTTTCCTGCAACTAAATTCAATCCTTTCGGGCATGCGTACAGGGTAACACCGGATAAAAATGTATGAAGTGAAGCATAAAAAATCCACAGACTGGTACATACCTGTAACTCTTGGTAAACCTATTGTTTAATACTCACAGGATCTTGAGATCTTTTTTCGAATTGCTCATCATGCTCCTCTGGATTCTCTAAATGTTTTTGTGCACGATGATCTTGTTTGCAAACAACTTGAAAGAATTTAAACGGGGGAAGAAGTTGTCGTTTCGTATCAACCAATTAACTCAGGTTATGAGTGAAAATCAGACAAAATCTTCAGTCAAATCTCTGCAATTCAATTCATCATGGGTTGATGGTGGAGGTGCAAAGAGTGGTGCGCTCTATTATAAACGAATGATTTGATCCACGCACAAATTAATAACTAATGCGAGATTTTGAATTAATTAGTTCTTTAAATGCTTCGAATCCAAAGTATCTTAGTGCTAAAACGTCCCATCGCGTTGCTTTCTTAGTGGAAAGATCGAGGATCAACGATGCATGGTGAAAGTTTTCATTGGTATCCTCTTGATAATAACTTCCAGTTCCCATCAATTTCGTCGTACGTTACTGACGTGGAAAAACTATTTCGGGGTGCGAATTGGCCCTCGGGAACCGATAACTACTCAAGGGAAAACTAGATCGTACATTTTATCCAATATGGAAAAGACACGTGGCAGATGAGAGCAGGTGGTTTGGTCATGTTCATCAATCAGAATCAGGCCTTCAACAATATGTGTGTGTTAAAATAGACCTAGGACTGTCGATGCCGAAAAGTATCGAGGATCAACTATCAATGAAGCCTTCATTTCTTCATTAACGTCTACTCTTTTAACCTTTTACGGATACTGAAGGGATCAATCATCGGCGATATCCTTGTGTGATGTCTGTCACGAAAGAAAACTCCCTTCTACCGACATCGACAAAGATCCATGTTCGGTGGCCTCAGTTCTCTTGAGTGATTCTCTTTCATTTTTTAATTGTTCTCGATGTTGAATCTTTGAGCTCATCGAGGAAATGTTTTGACTGTCGATTCTTTATTTAAATGTTATTATTTTAAGTTATTGGTTTTCACAGATTCAAACAAACTTTAGAAGACTTAACGAGAGTCCGAATGATAAGCAAAGGCAACATTTTCCATACTGAAGTTGAATTTAGACAATGCAAAAAGATCAAGTGGTACCCAAAAAGTAAAATTTGACATAGACTTTTTAGGGTGTGTTTAGTGCTCAACATAACCTTAATGAAACGATGGAAATATCACAGTCTAGTAATCATTCCAGGATCAATTGTTTCGTCTTCTTTGAGCTAGTTCTAGTCGCTCTTAAGAGATCTTCAATTCAGTCAATATACATCGCTTTAGTTACATGTGGGCAAGCAATGGCTCTTCACGTTCTTCTTCTCCTTCCACTATGGAAGTTGGTACATCACTTCACCACTCGTTGGTTGATTCTATCAATCACTTGGCACTACACAAATAATTATGAATATCAACATCGTGGGATTCTAACTACATGGTGAGGCCTCCATCGATAACACCGAAGATGTCCACCTGTTGTAGAAACTCTTCCACGATATTCAACTATGCCTATAGAGCGATTTCACATTATATTATAAGAAAAGATTCTCTAAATGGTGGTGTAATACCCCAAGGATGATCCATAGTGGTACTATGAATTGTAAACATGTTTTGTAGGCTAGTGACCTAGGAAATTATAAGCTAGTAGGATTATGTGTTAGTAGGCTAGAGAGCCTAGGTGTTAAATTCCAAGAGCTTGTTTTGTACATGTAAATATTTATATCATTAATATAAAAACATCACAACATGTAGATCGATCACGAAGAAAGAGTGATAAGGGACTAAGATCCACTAGGATGGGTAAGGGAGAGGGGGATGAGAGGTTGGAAAGAGGGGCTAAGCCTAAGGGATTAAGTCACAGAGAACAACAATTTATTATTATTCCAAAATCTATGTGAAAGGATATGTTTTTATCCTAAGTTCCTGGGAAAGGGTAGGTGACTTCCAAAGGGAAAGGAGCATTCTTCCTGAGAAACAGGTGTCGGCTCAGGCAAATGGAGTCTTAAGGGGTGNCAGGAATTCGCTCACGCGCTCAGGCACTTGCGCATGCACATGCAGGATTACGCAAAGAGTTTTGGATTTCATGCCCTCAACATCTATGGATGAAAACCAGTTAGCCCCATCTCCTCTCATGAGTTCATTCATGCATTGAGCAAGCCCGAAGTAAGCCTTTTTCTTCCATTGATGAACTAATGACCATTTTTTCACCTCTGTAAATTGTTGAGTCATTCCTTTCCTTACCCGACTTAGCCACTGTGATTGAAGAAGTAGGTTGTCAGGCCTGTGAGAAACTCTCTCTCAAGGTGAGAGAGGTGGTTTTGATTGAAGAAGCAGGTTGTCAGGCATGTGAGAAATTCTCTCGCCAGGTGAGAGAGGTGGTTTTGGATTGGAGAGAAAGGTTGTCAGGCCTATGAGAAATTCTCTCAAGGTGAGAGAGTGTGCTGAGGAGGTGAGTTCTCCTAGAGGGAGTCCCATAGCTGCTAAAGAGCTCTGAGAATTCTGGTCTGGCCTGTTGCTGAAGCCCAGGGCAAGGGAGGTGGAGCATCCAATGGAATGTGTGACAGTGAAGTTGTATACTTATAGGATGGGACAATAATGTGGGGAATGAGAGTCTGTGAGAAGTGGGCATAAGTGGCTTCTGGGAGAGAATCCTTCCTCTTAAACTATGTGACTTGCCTATTGACCTTGCCTAGACTAGGAATCCATTTCCTGCTGGAGTTTATTCTCAGCTTGGGGGTGACCTACTGCTGAGAGTGATGAGCAGTGTGGTCTAAGGCTGGGAGGTTCGGCAAAGGTTTGCACGCAGTTGGTGATTTTATTCCGGTTAGAAGATAAGTATCATTTCTGTGCTTAATTATATATGTTATGCATGTCTGTGATTCTTGAAATGTTATCATGTATGAAATACTGTTAATTCCATTTGAGTCTGTATGGTAGCAGTAACTTTGTGTTATTTATTTCAAATTTGTTAGAAATGCATGCTATATATATATATACGTTCCGTTGTGATGTTACCCGGTCTGTTGGTGGTCGATGGATGTTACAATTTGGTATCAGAGGTAGTCTGTTCCAGAGGAGGTGTTTGGGTAGTGTTTCCTCGATAGTCTTGTTGTTGGCCGGGGTACATTACAATTTGGTATTAGAGCCAAGGTTTCAACAATGAGCCTGGATGGGCCATGTTAGTGGAAGTTGAAGAAAAAGTTTCAGAGGAGGATTGTTGTCGAAATGGACAAAATTCAAGTTTAGATCCATGGGTTCAAGAACTGAGCCTAGAGGGGTCGGATAAGTGGTCATGAGAACCAAGTTTTCAGGTGGAAATTGTGTCCAGAGGAACCAATTTCGAACTTTAGAACATTCCTAAGAGCCAAGAGGTTACCTTGGTCATGTTACAAAGATCATGAGGTGTAGAGGTATTGTAAAACCACGACAGACATTGTATTGGGCCACAGAGTAATGTTGGTTGTAGGATCTATTTGGGAGAAGGGGAATCCTTCATGATCGTCATATCTGGAGAAACTGCAGGAGGGTTAACCTAGAAACTCTTTGGACTTCGCGACTTCGGTGAAGTAAGGAGAAAAAATAAGAGAACTCCTGAATCTAGAAGCTCTGAAGTTCCGTAGTTAATCCGGACCGTCCCTTAAGAGGGACACGTGTCAACATATCGGCTTGTTTGGGATTCATTGTTCGAGAGAATTAGTGTGTGTGGAGGCGAGAAATCCTGACACCCGAAGCTCCGAAGCCCCGAAGAGCCAAGGTAGTGAGTCATGATGACATCACCTGGAGGTGATGTGGATCTCTCCTATGATTTACACATGCCCCCACTTAGAATGTTGACAATTGTACTATGTGGACTCGGAGGGTAAAAGAAGTTCATAAATTCTGAATTTAGGAGACTAGAAGGAAGCACATGTGGAAACTTCCAAAGTCTGAAATTCTGGAGTAATGAGGCATAATGATGTCATCGGGAATTACGTGGACACATGGGATGTGTGCCATGTGTCAGTGGTCTTTGGACCCACTAAGGATTAAAATGACCTTGATAAGGAGACATCTGCCACTTATCTGAGTGGGCCACATGTCCATTCTGATCTTTTGCCATGTGGACCTTCTCTTGAGTATGAGTGGTGGGGCCTTGATGGTTCTAGTGAATGCGTGGCACTAGTTCTTTCATATGGAAATGAAAGGAAGTGTTTGGAGATTAACGGTTCAGGAGAAGTGGGGTGTGCTGATGCACAAACTTTCGAAGCCCGACATTCCAAAGCTCTGAAGCTTCGAAGCCCCAAAGCTCAAATGATGGAAGTTCCATAGTGGGTATCAACCATTGGATGGTGGGAAGTCATGGATTGTTGATCCACCCTATTTTGCAAGTTCATAATTCAGAACTCTGAGAGTTTTTGTGATGTGTATTGGCCCTTGACCAAGATTTGGGAGATTCTTGGTCATGTTGACCTATTTTGGACTTCGACGGCCTATCGAAGGAGGAGCGTAAGATGAAGCAGAGATCGTGGTATCTCGACCCCTTTTTGGGTCCTTTTTTGGATGTGGGAATATCTAACGGGAATGGGATGTCGGCCCATGGGTTTACCCGTGTTTAGGTATATTTTGTAATATATAAATAGGTGCTTAGGATAGAAAGAAGTAGTCATGCATCTATGTGATGTTAGTAGTCAAGTAGGCTAAGTGCCAAGATTTGGATCTATGTGAATGGGACTTGTAAGGCTTTGTGCATACTGTGTGAAACTTGCAGAGTTAAGTGCAAGTCAATGTAGCAAGACTGTGGAAGGCTTAGTGTTGGAACACAAGGAAGAAGGATCTAGCAAGTTGCACAGACCATTTGTCCTGTGTGGAGTAAGCGTTTTGAGACTCTCTGCTTGTAACCGATTAACTGAAGACAATAAAGAAGAAGAGTTGGTGGACGTAGCCCCAAGGTGGGGGTTAACCACGTAAATAATGTGTTGTTATGCTTTGTGCTTATCTTAATGTGTTTATGACTCTCTAGCTAAGTGCTTTGATATAGATAGATAGATCTTCTTATGCTTTGTGCTATGAATGTTATATCTGACTTCTATGAATGTGCTTAGTGCTTACTTCTGCTAGATCTGATCCATCTATTTATGCTAAGTGCTTAATTACATTAGATCAATGTGAATGATGTGATTCTCTGTTCTATCTGCGCAGTAGTTATTGGTTGAATATTGATGAACTATTGATGAACTATTGATGCTAAGTGCTCTATTAAGTATTATAATCACAGATATGTGTCCCAGCTAAGGTTGCAGACACTTGATTCCTGCAACCACCCCTGCCTCTACCTCGGGTGAGACTTCATATGCTTCGCAGGTGTTTCTGAAAGGGCCGATAGTTAGGGTTTTCTTGGTGCGCTATTGTAGCGTTGAACCTTGGGTCTGCCCCTGTGCCAACAAATGGTTCCATTGTTGGGACCTAAAGCTGTGATTGCTAGGAACTGAGAAAGAAGAATCTCTATGCAAAGATTCATCCAGAAGTTGTGAAATCTTTTTGTATAGATCTATCGCAGAGTATTCTACTTGATTTATAAAGCTCTGTGCTAAAATAAAGAAGCCTGATCCAAAGAAAAGAAGTCGGATTTGAAGGAGAGAAGCAAGATCTGAAAGCTTTTGTGATCTAAGAAAGGTAAAAGTGATCATTTATGATTAAAAGAGGTAAGATATGCAAGGTTTGTGCTCTGATAAAGGTAAGTGTTGTTCCAGAGTCTGTACTTAAGGCTTAGAAGTACAGTGTCTAGGCATCCGAAAGTGAGTAAAGGGTAGAGAAGGAAGAAACGTCAACCTTCGGTAAAGGAAACTAGGGATGATTTATGTGTTGGCGTTGTCTAGCTTCCAACTGTTCCTGGATGTTTATATCTTGTTCAATCGTTGCCCATGAACGTTCGAGTTCAACCCGAGTAGTGGCTATTTTAAGAATATTATCAAAAAGGTTTAAGGAAATATGTGTTTGATCTGATAACCCGGGTTCAATATCAGGTTGTCTTGTTATAGGGACAGTCATGGAGGAACAAAAAGATAAGAAAATCTCAGGGGGAATTTAAGTGTTGTCTCAATTCGGTCGTATAAGAGAGAGTTTACAGTTTAAGGAGTGAAAAAGGGGTGCAAACCAAAGGCCCTTTCTCGTAACTGAGTTATATTTTAATAAAAATGTATGAGGTGGGATAAAACATTAAGTTGTCTATCGAGTAAGGCTCCTATCAAGGGAGAATCTCACGTATAAACAGAAGAAGAAAAATGTAAAGAAATAACCCGATGAAGCATAAAATATATATAGAATTCTGAAAGTGTTGACTGGTCTTATACCCGCTGATAGATGGTACAGAGAAAAACCAGTAAACAATATAGAAAACCAAAATTCATTCACTATAGTAGAGGTTGTACTAAATTATAGCGAAGCATTCATCAGATACAAATATGAAATGAAACAAAATATGAGATACAAGGAAACAAACTCAAAACACAGTCATGACGGAATTGAGAATCTTCGGATTTGCTTTATATTAACTCTCAAAATGGAAAATCTCTATTACAATCGACACAAAAAGGTCCAACCCCTTTTCTTTCTTTCTATGGTATATTTATACAGTTTTACATAAGACAGAATCTCAATCGTTGCAAAATTTTCAGTTATGATAAGGAGGAGAGAAATCGTTCCATTTCTTCATCTCTGTCTTTATTTGGTGCCAGAAGCTTATCCTCGCGCATGCTCGGTACAAGTGACACACCTTTCCACCAGCCGAGATATCAGCCTCGACGGTTCTGCTTGACAATTGGCTTCAAAAGAGTAACAATCTCGGGCGAATTGCGATAACCTTTCTTCTATCTGTCTGTCTATGATGTCGATAGCACACAATTGTACACTTGGTTTAATCATACATTTATCTATTTGAACTATGTCTGCCATGGTTACTTGTGAGATCTTGGTCGAATCTCTTTCCTCTTTTTCATTTAAATCAAGTGAGATTTTGGCTATATTCATTTGACTCAATGCTTCGGTATTACCTTCGCTATCAATGCCTAACAGATTACCATCTATAAAACCAAAAGCCTCTTCTAAGGATTTTGTTACCCTCTTGTCTTGCAACTTACCTTCTGAGATACTGTGCTCCCATTCTTTTAATAAAATATTTCCTCTGGTCTGCTCCGAAATGGAAAACCTGGGAGTAGTTCCCAAATCCCTATTGTTTGTAGCTATTACAGCCTCTTGAAAAGCGACCCGAGCTGCTCTAGCTTCTCTTTCTTTGACAGATAAATTTTCCAAAACTTGATTAACAAGTAAGCAGTTGTCCTGAATCACTTCTATCTTGGTGAGTAAATTTCGTTGGGCCATAGAAAATATTCTTTGAATCTCCATCGCTTGGGACTGGAACATCCCGATATTTATAACTTTACTTTTGGCGATTTCCACTCTAGCCTGTAGCTGTTTGATCAAGTCTTTTTGTTGGCCCGCTTGTATCTGGCCATTCTGAACCACCATCTCTACTTGTTTGAGCTTAGTCTTGAGCAGCTCTATCTCACTTTTATCGGCCAACCTTGCTTGTTCTATCCCTACACTCGCCTGTTCCTCGGCAGCCTCCTCTGTTGTGGCTAGTCTGGCTTCTAGGGTTTTGATGAGGCGATTTTTTCGTTTTAGCTGGTTTTTCAAAACCCCGATTGAAAATTGATTCGCTGTGGCATATGCCCCTAATGTCCCGGCTATTTCTGTTGTGAAGTGTTCACTCTTCTTGTCTTTCCCATTAGTCAATACTTTGTATTTCTTGGCTGTCGATTCCCCTTCCTGATAGAATTCTCTCTTTACCATAGCCTTTCTCTTCTTATCAAAGAAGAACTCACTTGGAGGGAGCTCTTCCACCCTTATAGGTCTCAATTCTTCATTCAAAATCCACCCTGAGTCAATATTTCCCTGAGTTGACTGCAAGGGAGTAATAGATGCGATGGGATCTCCGATTTGCTTAGCTGTTTGCCCTGGAGTAGTAACCTGAGTCTGCTTTTTTGGCAGATTGGGAGTCTTTATCTCTGTTTTTGGACTCTTAGTCTGCTCTTCCTTGTCCTGGTGTTTTTCTTGACTGGGTGTCGCATATTTGGTGCCTTCGGCATCTTTTTGTTTAACATCCACTGTACTCAGATTCTCACCCCGTAATACTGCGGAAAGACAACCGCGTCGATGTTCTTGGAATTTCAGAACATCGACCCTCTCTTCAGGTGCCAGGGTTTGTATCTGAGCTAAAATCTCGGCATAAGATCTTGCGCCTTGGAAAATGTCATCTGAAGGCGAATTTTCGTGTTCGAACCTCTTGAGTCCGCAACTGGCCAAATGATTACTCACAACCCTTTGCATATCGTGCTTCTTGAATTTAATAAGAACCAATTTTAAGTCTTCCAGGGTTGCTGCCTCAGCTTTAGCATGCCCGAAATCCAGCAAAGAATATGAATTTAAATGAATAGGAAAAGGTGGCCATACCTTCTTGGAATATCCCTTAAGTTCCTTGCTTATGCCATCGATTACTGTTTGTCTAGCAACCTCACGACAAGCCATCTTGTCGGGGATGAATAATGGCAATGCATGCGGGGGAACAGAAGCCCGAAAAACTCTGAGATATGAGAATTCGGATTCTACATACCAGTCAACTATACTTCTCAAACTCATCACTATACTTTCCGAGATCCTGGGTGGCGGGTGACCGAAAATAGTGACATGTTGCGGTACCATTACAGAGTTAAATATTTCATATACGAAATCTGTCGCTTTGTTTTCCCATAATTTTGAATGATAGACGTGGATGGGCTCAGCCTATGTTGGAGTCCAACTCCAGCTCATTAAGGGAAAGGGTGTTAGAAAGCACACGGGGTCCATAATGTATGCGGACATAAAAAATGAAGAAATATTTCCGCTCTCTTTCTGCACCCGATACTCTGTAACTCGACTGGTCAAGCTATCAGACAACATTTTCACCCAGTCAAAAGAAATGTGAGGTGTCCTCTCTCCCATATAATCTGTAGGTCATCATAGCCATATACATGAACTGTGGTTCCAAGGAAGCTATTGAATATATACCATTATTGTCTTCCCTGAACTTCGCAGGGTGTGAAACCCAATCTCTGATTAAGCTGGACATAGTCTTGTCATACTGCACACATTCCTTCTATTTGAACTTCTCCAAGAATTCGGCATCGAATGTAAGGTAGAACGTGGTAGGCAACTTGTACATAGCCTGCATTTGTTCGGGTCTGAAAGTACCGATGGTGACCTTCTGCTCATTGATGATGGTTCTGGTTGGTATGTCCACATGGTCTATTGACCACCGAACCATATCATAGTAAGGGAGCAGTCGTGTCCTGGCCGCTACTTTATGCATTCCAGATTGGATGACGATCTTATATTTGGTGTTTATGTCATCTTTCTCATTGTCACTGGAACCATCAGAATAATCCACTAATTCGGCCTGTAGAACATCAGAAACAAACGACCAGTTCGGGACAGAGTCGACACTTCGAGGTGAAGTATCAGCGACATTGTCTGAACCTTGTCCTGAAACCTCAATGTTGTCTTTAGACACTTTTCGTGGGGCCATGATGGGAGATCCTTCTTTAGCTCTCCTGCGATAAAAATATGTATACATACAGAAATTAGTTCGCTGAGAAAAGTGTGCTCTGCGTAATATAGAAATGAATTTGTTATAATCAATAACAACTCTATATATTTGAAAAATCGGTACCTTTTAAGAACAGATCGGTCAAATCACGCTTAAATATAAATTTAGCAATAAAAAACTAATCTTTACTTGTCAATTCGCCTTGTTTCTAATTAATAATGTAAATTTTGGTGGTTCGAAATGTCAGTTGGCATAAGGAAGAATTAAGACTGCCTCGTAAATTCTGAATGCATCAAATCACAGGAAATACTGGCTTAGCTCGATTAATCAGGTTTTACCAAAGTTAATTAATCTTTCGGTACTTGCTGCATCGGGAATCTTTGTGTTGGAAGATTGATTGTTGTCATTGATGTCAACCCTAGTCATGGGTTTTGGACCGCAAGATTGATAAAGGTATTTGGACATGAAGGAAAATGCACATGCATAT
>SNQJ01S0068232.1:38663-69529 GCA_010110895.2 Picea sitchensis | reverse complement strand
GTGGTGTATTGGTGTAACTCTTATACTATTGTTCATTTCTCATTGGATATAATTGAATGGTTTAAGTATAAGTTGAAAAAGGTTTTTAAATTGTACTGGATACTGATTCACCCCCCTCTCAGTATCAACACTTTGCTTTAACCCTTTGAACCTCTAACACCCGAAATTGCGATGATTGACTTTGGTTAATAAAAACATAATTGTGATTAGGTGCTTAATTAATTACGTGATTATTTATATCGCAATTTCACGACTCAGAGCTTCGAAGGTATAACTTTCGGGAAGTTTGTATGCCGAGTTGCGAAACCGTGAGATCGCGATGATATGTTTTAACTAAAAGGGAGGATAAAATTGGATTAAGTGTTTAATTAATTATGTTCATATATTTATCATCACTTCGCAACTCAGGGTTTTGACAGTGTAGTTTTTTAAAAGGAAATACATTGAGTTGCGAATTTCCTACATAAATTAACCACAGCTAAGCTTTTACCTTTAACCTTAACGCGAGTTACTAAAACAAGAAATTTTTGGTTTCGGCTATCAGGGTTACGACAGTAAGACTTTTGGATTTAGTAAACGCCGAGACGCGAAACCCCGATGATGCTTAACCATAATTTAGGGAAATTTTACTCTTGTTACTGACCTGGGTAAAATTTTAAAACGATTTCACTGTATTGTTGTTCGGGACTTGTGAACTATGTGATCTATAGCATCCGACATACAAAATCCCGAGGTAAAACAAAGGGGGGGAAAAATTGACGAAAAGTAGAACTCGCCTTGAGAGTATGATAACTATTGTTGCTCGCGTAATAAGACTTCAAAGATTTTGAAACCACAGAAGGAAAACACGAAAACCATATTTCGATTTCGAGCATTAAGACATGAAATTCAAGACGGGCTAAAAAACAAAGGCGGCTCCAACAGTAAGAATAGTGAAAAGTTTTAGATCTGAAAGCTTTGTGCTCTATAGAAGTAAGATAAGTGGAAATTTTTGTTTCTAAAGTATGGATCTAGGTATGTTTGATAGGTTTTGTCCTAGATTGAAAACTAGGGCACTAATAGATGAAAGAAGGCTTGATATGAGTAGATCTGATAAGAATAGTGAAAGATATGTTATACCTATGCATAGAAAGAATGTTTGGACTAACAAATGGATGCAGGATCCTAGAAATAATTTTTTGCAGGTTAGCTACCATGATCCTAGTGCGCTGTACCGGAAAGGATGGGGATCATTTAAAAGAAACATAGGATTAACCCTCTGTTATAGTTGCAGAAGACCGGGACATCTTGCTAAGGAATGCCCTGGGAAAATACCTAGTTGTCTTTGTTGTAAAGATATGGACCATGAAGTGTTGGATTGCCCTAGAATCATTGCTAAGATGGAAGAAATGAATCTGAATAAAGAAAACCCTAAGGCATATACAAAAATGGAGGAATCCCAGGAAGAATCAGAGAAAGTATTGCTGCAAATAAACGAAATCCTGAATGACCATCGACATGTCAGACTATCAGAGATATTCAAGGAAAATGAATGAATTGAAGTAAGAATAGGAGACTTCGACATTGACTATGTTCTGTATGAAGAAACATAGGTGAATATCATGATAGAAAGAACTTGGAAAGCCATAGGGAAGCCTTCTATGATCCCTTCATTAGGAGGAATAGTATTATTCAGAGGAAAGATGATAAACCTATGTGGGAAGCTCACTCGCATACCTATGAACGTTAATGGAACTTCGACAGAAGAAGATTTTGAGATTATTAAATTTATTGAAGACAACGCCTTGTTTACCATGTTACTAGGAAAACCTTGGATTGATAGAGATCAAACTAGATGAAAGGAAGAAGAAGAAGATTTGGAACAGAAGAAACAAGAGTTAAAAAATTTCATGACCAGAAGGATCGCACACTTGATTGCAAAACAAGAGAACAAATCAAAGCTATTTAACACTAGAGGCCCAGATGTCGAAGCTACAATAAAATTAGAGGACTCACAAAATACTGAAGTAGTTATCCCATACAAAGAAGAAGTATCACCCTCGAATCTTAGGAAATAATTTCAACAGCGCGAAGTAACTATGTTAAGAGAAGATAAGAGTCAGAATGGAAAAAGGCATACTGAGACGAAGCTCACTAGAAAGAAGGCTAGAAAGCTAAGTAAGAAGAGGGCTAATATTGAAAACTGATAGAAAATTCCAAAGGGAACCTCATAGAAGGAAAATTTGCAAAATTGGAGTTTTGTTGGGATATCAGAACAACGACACATGGCATTTCGCCATGACGAAGAAATATAACCGTTGGGGAATGTTATAACCATTAAATCAATGCTCCGAATGAATAAAAATCCATTTATGGCCAGCCAACTCACCATCCAACCATTGATACCACGCCATAACGGATAGAACCGAGTTAATGAAGACCTCACACCCATTGCAAGTGACCTGTTGTCAAGTTACCTATTTATTCCACCGCACCACGCACTGAGAACACTTTTTCCAAATGATAATTTGAGCCTGTAGACTAGGTTGAGTTTATACCATGATCATCGTTCTTCTNTGGATCCATTCCAGGGTTGTCTAATAACCCAAGCCGTTTGGGATGAACCACCCTGATGGGTTTAGCGACTCCGTTAGCCGATCTAAGTCCTAAGAAAACAAAAGAAAACTACTCTAAATTAACTAATCTAACTAAAAAAAACTATTAAAACGAACTAAACAAATCTAACTATTTCATATATACAATCTACTATCTAATACTATGCTAATTCTAAGAATTTAAATGTCTAACTACTAACATAAATAAATCTTATTCACAAATGTACAATATTTACAATTTACAGATTTGAATGAAAATCTGAAAAAACTCATTAATTTTCTGTCCTAAGACAGCGAGAGCTATTGTTTTTTGATTTTATAATTTTATGAAAAGAAATAAAACAAAAACTAACTAAACTAAACAACTAAAATACTAACTCTAACTACAAATCTAAACTAAACATATATCTAACTAAACTACTTAAATTATACTAAAAACAAAACTATTAAATACTAAAAAAACAAACTGACCTGAAGGAACGCTCCAGGTTTGTCCTGTGTGTAATAATTGTCTTAGCTGGTCAGAGGGAGGAAACCCGCACCGAATTATCCAGGATCTTCTCGTAAACAAAAATCTGCAGTTCTCTTCAAATATGATTATAGGACAAACAAGACATAAAAATTACAACAATCTTATGATTTATAATTCTTCACAGCTAGATAAACCTGTATGCAAAGATCTATGTAAAATGATTCAATTAACGAAGAAGAGAAATCTGTCATTCATTAACTGAAACCAAGTAATTGTTGCACTTTTAAAATGATGAAAGAAATCAGATATGGATAACACTTTAATCAAATCATATCATCCTGCAATAGATTATGATAGCTAAAGTAGTCCATAATCAACTGCAAAGCGATATGCAAAAACTTGAAACAAAAGATTGATATATTGAAAGAAAAAGTTGTTACAATGACATCAACTCTTGTCTCAATTTGTATCATAAATCCATAGCCTGGTTCACCCACAATTGAGGATGATCCTTATTACAAAAAATAATAAGTATTTAAAGACCTTCCATAGGGTAAAACATCCATGTGGAAGTTATCAAAACTGTTTACAGAAATCTAGGAAAATAACCCAAGTTTGACTAAACTAACAACCTAAAATAAAAACTATATCACACAAATATCTCCTAGACTGCCACAGCATGCCCAATACAATTCAAATGTACCTGAAAGAGGTAAAAAATGGACAAGTTAAGAGGATATTTTGTTGATAGAGTTGATACAAATCTAATCCTAAAGACTAGCTACAGAATCTTGCGATTCTGTAGTTGGTCTAAATCCAACACATAATCATATTAAACCAATTCAAAACTCAATTAATTAAATTCACACTTATCAAAAGATATTTGATTGCTAAAAGCATCATTCAAATCGAATCTTGAACAAACTAAATCAAATCATAACAGAGATGGATACACTCTGTATTGGGTAACCGAACAATAATGAAATCGTTCTCATAACCACTTGGAATCGAAACCAACAGTTGCTTCAGCTATCCACAAGATCACTTTGAATCCAAAAGAAATCAATCAAAATGGTTTTCTCAAATTGATAGCGCTATATTAAACATAAACAAACGATCCATGCAATCAAAACTGATATGTAAATTATCACAAACGAAATCATAATGAAATTAATTGGTTGATAACAGGATTTGTGGGATCCGTTCAAACGTTTGTTATCACCAATTGGAGCAAGCAAAAACGATTGACTTTCAACGAAATCATTACTTGAATTCATTTCAAAACGAACTATTAACCGAATTTTGTCACACGAATTCAACAGAGATAACATATGTCGATCTGAGTTAACAAACTCGTTTTGAAAATTAAAATCAACAGAGTAGCATCCAGTCTATTTTCGATACGGATCCAACTCATAAAAACAATCATGCTAACTGAAGATATGCAACAATCCAATCAAAACAAGAGCGAATCGAACAGTTTGAGTTTGACAAAGTCGTTGTGAATCGACACAGTTCCATGATTTCTGCGAAGAGATCTTTTACACAGGTCAGATATAATCCAAATCCAAACAAAAATGTTGACAAAACAAAGTCATTTTTCCAATTTAATAGACTACATCGTAATTATCAAACCAATTCAATTCTATGAAATCGTTTAAAATCAAATCATAAAAACTAAATCAGGGTCGCTGTGATCCAATCAAAACGAAATCATATCAAATCAAAACATAGTCGTGCTCTAATTTTGATCCCAGGGTAGCTAGGATTGTCCTTTAAGCACGGGGGCAAAGTAGAAACGAAATCATAGGGTGGTTCGGAGCACAAACCATGGGAATAAGGGTACTCACTAGCTAGGAAGCGTTCGATGTCAGAGTCTGAGTATTCACTAAGGACTATGGGCTTCTGCTCAGCATTTGGTTTAGGTTTATTCCAGGCCAGTCTCGATATAAGTCGAGCATTCTTTTTACCTTTTCCGTCGACAGTAGGGTTACCTTTAACCTTTTTGCTCACAGGATTTTTTTATAGCCTCAACCTTGTCTACTAAGACGTCGGGTAGGTCGATATCAGGGTCGACCGAGGGTTTGGGAGAGGGAAATAGGACATGGAAAGGCACGGATGGCCCGACCTTAGTTTCATTAACCATAGGCTTGTCAATTGGGGCAGGCTCTGTATCAACAAAACCATTTCGAGAGATAAAAGCTTGCCAACTATCACCATGAAGATTTAAATGATGAACGACGATGAGTCTGATAAGGCCATGGTGAAACAAGCTACTATCGACCTTCTCTCATTTAAACCTCTTATCCATTTTATAAAGACTGCGCTGGAAATAAAATGGCATGTTCAATGGGTAACCCATAAAATTCATTAACAGTCAAAGGTGATAAAGAAAAACCAGTCCATACCGACCCTCACAGGTCACGAATTGTTTAACCACTATCAATAGATCATGCAACCTTGGTTTAAGCATGGAAATAGGCATACCTCTGTCACAGGATGTGACCTTTCGTGAGAGGAACAATAGCGGCCATAGCACCTCCTCAACTTTAGCGTTTTTAAACCATCGCTGACCCGTGGCTGCTAATCCTGTGGTAGAGCTGATGAACTCTTCAGTGATTTCAAGATGAATGTCACCTATCTTGGCCCTACACCAAGGGTTTAAACCATAACACCAATGTTTTTTCATATAATCAATATGCTAAGTGAATTGATCAAATAACATGTAAATCCAATCGCCAATGCATCACAATTCAATCACTCATGAAACAAAATTACATAATCAATCAAAGAATGTTCAAATGAGTACAGATCAAAAAGGTTTTTCCAACTGCATAATGATAAGTAAAATGTAAATGCAATGGGCATATTGTCAAGAATGATAACGAAAATTAATTGAACATTTTAATGTGACTTCGAAAGACCAAGTTTTCACGCTTACAGTCATGAAAACAAAAACGAAGGTAAGTGTGCAAATATCACAAAGAATAAAAGTGTCGTTTATTTGAGAATTGCGACGAAATATTAAGGTTTGCAAAACATTGGTGTATGCATCTTATAAGGACAGTAGAAATGTGAATTGACTGCCAACAATGGTGACACACTGGTAGAAGCAGTTATCTCTACTAAAAGAACAAATTTAGATTAGGACAACAAAGATAATTCCAACTCAAAACAACAACCAGAAAATCATATAAACATCATCATTAACCAATTATTCAAGCAGTGTTTTAAAAGATGAAAACAGATAACAGTCTTAAGACCAGTGAGTCACGATTTTAAAGATAAAATCTCCAATACTGTTGATAGAGCCACTGCTGCCAGTAGGCGTCCATAGCCTCGACAGGGTTGCCATTTAACGCATTCTTACGTCTGTATCCTGCCAAGAAGTTCCAGATGAGAATAAAGGATATTTTATGGTTAAGAGGCTTCTTATTTGCAAATTTTCATAAACCCGACATTGCTTCGCTGCCAGCGTGCTTGTTTAGTACCCCGACGAAGTTGTCTTGGTGTCATGCATGCATTTACCCGCTGCCAGCAGACCTGTTCAGCATCCCGGCGGGTTTACAAGAACTTCCCACAGCTCTATTAATAATTTATTTTGTTTTTTTCTTCTTCAAAGACATATAGTTGAGCGGGGTGACGTTGAAAATCATGATATTTTAACATATTTTTTTCATACCTCATCAGAATTTTTTAGAACTGTCCTTTATTAAGATCCAGAGATGTTTCATTTACAAAAACAACTTCCTAAGGCAGGGAGACATATTCTGAGTCATTCCCTTAAGGAATAGGGATAGCGTAAAAAGATAATAGATGATCATGACAAGATTTACTCAGACATTGAAATCAATCAACTTCTTTCAAACAACAGACTTTTTGCCAACACGGATATAAATTTTAGAAATATACCATTGATGTTTATACAATTTTCTTAGCAGTTATTTCAGCGAAGGAATTTTCGGTTTTCTTTATCTGAATAGCATCAGTATACAGGTATGTGTATCTCCAAAACAAAAACTGATAAACTCAAAGGAAAAATAAAAAACAAAAGAAAATGAAAAAACAAACAAAAGCAAAATATGTACATAATATACAAGGGTTGTTGTCAAGAAAAGTATCTTTTCAAGGCTTGGCCATTCACCGGATAGGTGTCAGGCTGTCCTTCTAGATTTTGCAATCGGAAAGAACTGGGACCTAACTTTTCAGCAATTAAAAACGGTCCAAGCCACAAATTTTGAAATTTCGTGTGCTCTCCCTTTCCCTCATGTGGTTTGTCCCATTTCAAGATGAGATCACCTACTTCAAAATTCCTATCAGAAGCAGAGTTAGAATCGAACCAGATTTTAACCAATAGTTGATGTTGATCTAACTTACGTTTAGCTTGGGCTCTTACCTCTTCTAGCTTCATCAAAGCGTTAATTCGGTTTTCCAAAGGGGGACAATCTTCGTCTTGGATTTTCTATGACAACTGTAGCGAAGGAAGAAGAATGTGAGGTGGAAGAATTGCTTCTCTTCCATAAACGAGAAAAAAGGGGGAGTTACCTACAATATCTTTTGGTGTTACCCTATCATCCCACAGCGTGTTTAACAGTGCATTGTGCCAATTTTTGTGATTTTCAACCACCGTTCTCTTGATGATTTTAATCAAGTTCTTGTTTGTCGATTCTGCCAAACCGTTGCCCTGGGGGTAATAGCTAGAAAAATACTTCAATTTGATTCATTTTTCCAAAGATAACTTTCTCATATCAAGAGAGGAAAAGTAAGAATCATTATTGAATACTAAACAGTCAGGGATACCAAAACGAGTGATAATATTCGAATTTAGAAAGGAAATTACCTGACTGGTGTTGACAGTTCTTAACGCAGCAGCTTCAGACCATCGGGTAAAGTAATCTATGGCTATCAAAATAAACTTTTGTTGTTGTGAGGATGGGGGGTTGATTGGACCTATGATATCAAGGCCCCACTGCTGAAAAGGAGAGTCTACTGAAACGAGCTGCAAAGGAAAGGCTGGTTTTTGTAACCGCCCTGATGCTTTTTGACAAATGGTACATTTACAACACAAGGCATGGGTGTCTTTAAAAAGCATGGTCCAGTAATAACCAACTCTTAAAACCTTATGGGCAGTGGTTTCACCACCAAAATGACCACCAGCTTCTCCTGCATGCAACTCTAGCAAGACTTTTTCTGCTTCATCTTTTTCAAGACAGCGCATCAGTACGCCGTCAAAACTTTGACGAAACAGGATACCATTAACCAAATGAAAGGAGGAATAATTTAATCTCAACGCTCTTCTTTTAGCGGGATCCAGGTGACGGGGTGTTGACCCATGTTCAATATAGAATCTTATATCTTCATACCAAGGACTGACAGGGTTTTGTGTGCAACAGATTAGATTTTGATCGTGTTGTCCTAGGTTTGACATCGTTTTCTTCTTGTTGTCCCGCTGCTGAATCAACAAATAACTTGCATAACCCTTGACCTCTCACTATCTGAGTTGGGGTGATCTCTAAGTCATACTCCCGCAAGGAGGTGACCCAGTTAGCCCTCTTTTCACCTAGTTCCTTCTGCACTAACAAGTTCCTGACGGCTGGGTAGGGGAGAATGACTTTCATCCTTGACTTCAAAAGATAGGACCGGAAGTGCTTGACTGCTTTGAAAATAGCATAAGCTTGCCAATCTATCGTTGGGTAATTAAGTTCAACACCTTTGAAAGTAGAGCTCATAAAGGCAATGGGTACTTCATTGTTCTCGGCATTCTTTTGGGTTAGGACGACGGCATAGGAACGGTCAGAAGCAAAAGTGTAGAGTGTAAAGTCTTGAGAAAAATCGGGGCACGTGAGAGATGAAGCGTCTATTATGGCCTTATTTATTGCATTAAAAGCTTGATTTTCAGGGGGCCCCAGTGATATTGGGTGTCTTACTTAATTAGGTTCTGCAAGGGTCTGACCATTTCGGAGAAGCTGGGGACAAATCTTCTCACAAAGTTAATCTGGCCTAAGAAAGACTGCATAGATTTTTTGGATGTAGGAGGGGGAAGTTTCACGATGACTTGAGTCCTTTCGGGGTCGATAATCATCCCTTCACTTGACACAATAAATCCCAAGAGTTTACCCTATTCTACCGCAAAGATGGATTTTTTAGGATTCAAGGAGATGCTGTATTTACAACATCGTTGTAGAATGGCTCGTAAGTGAGCTAGATGATCGGTCTTGTTTTTAGAGAATATGGTAACATCATCTAAGTAAACTACGACGGACTGATTGATTAAGCCTTAGAAAGCAATTTCCATTTCTCTCTGAAAAGTGGCACCAGCATTAATCAATCCAAAGGGCATTTTTCGATAAGCATAAGTGCCCCACGGGGTGCGAAAGGTAGTTTTAAGTTGGTCTGGAGGAGATATCAGGACTTGGTTGTACCCCGAGAAACCATCCAGTAAGGATAGCCTCTCAGAACCAGATACATGTTGAAGGATTTGTTCCATGGGTGGGACAGGATAGTTGTCTTTATCAAACGCTCTATTAAGGTTTCGGAAATCGATGCAGAGTCGGATTTCCCCACTTTTCTTCCGAACTAGGACAAGGTTAGAAACCCATTGAGTGTGCCTAACAGGAAAAATTATCTTAGCATTTAGGAGTTTATTCATTTCTTTTTGAACGGTCGGTTCGAGCTTAGGGTGCATTTTTCTCAATTTTTGTTGAAAGGGTAAGGTTTGGGGCTTCATAGGAATGACATGTTGTATGATGTTAGGGTAGAAAGTTTTAAGGTCATCATACGTCCATGCGAAGACATCTTTAAATTCTTTGAAGAATTTAATAAAGGCAACTTTTTCTTGTTCAGAACATCCTACCCCTAAATTAATGCACTGTGGATTGTCCTTAGTTCCTAAGTTTACCTTTTCATAAGATAACGAGGAACTATTGGTTTTACAGTTGACCGACTTTTTTAATTTATCTTGAAAATCATACAACTTCTCTAATCTAACTACAGATTTAGGGATCAAGTTTACCATGTCCGAAGAAGATTCAGGAGTTCTCGGATCTGGTATTACCGTGAAATCGCGCAAATTGTCGTCGTGTGTGTGTTCGCCTATCACCGCGCCTTGAAAAGTTTCTTCCATGTGAAGAAAGTTAATAATCTGTTGATCGTCGTCAAAGAATCTCCAGTTCGTGATGTTGTCGGGAACGGATGGCTAGAACAACAGTTCGAAGGAGAATGCGTCTGGGGACAAGCCTTCTGCAGGAAGAAGTTTAGAAGCTACATTAGCTAATAAATTTGCTTCAAAGTTATTCAATCTAGGAATAGAATTTATATTGAAAGAAGAAAATTTATTCATTAAATTCCATACCTCGGATTGGTATCTTTTGATATGCGGAGACAGACAGTGGATAGAATCTCTTACCTGTCTAACCACTATTTCAGAGTCGCCAAAGACGGTCAAATTTTGAATGTTCATATCTAAAACTTTTCTAAGACCTTGGAGTAAAGCCTCATATTCTGCAATATTATTAGTACATTCAAATTCCAACCTACATGCAATCAATGTTTTGTTACCTGCCAGATCGATAATGATGCAGCCTGCACTAGCTCCTTCTTTGGACTTTGACTCGTCAAAATAAAGAGACCAAATTTGATTTTCATCGAGTACATGAGATCGTTGCATAGAAGTTGTTGGCTGCACATATGCTACAATCTCAGACTGCTGTTTTGGATTGGTTATAGCTGAAGCCTCGGCTATGAAATTTCCGAAAAAGGTATCCATCCCTTGTACTTCGGGTGAATCAGCAGAAGGTGTAAATGGTTCGTTGGGATTGTTCAAATCTATGACCGTGAACTTAAGGTAGCGTTCACGATTTACCTTGATCTTGTTGGACTTTCCGTTCTCTGGAAGCCATATATGAGACCAATCTATCACGAAATAACCATGTAGCTTCTCCGACCAGTCCCTGCTTAAAAATAGACCATACACTTCTGGAATATCCACAACAATAATATCAATGACTTGATAAACCTTGTGTTTAGACGATAATCTTATAAGCACATTCTTTAATTCGCCTACAACTTTAACATTGGTCCGATGAAGTTGTATGATTTTTAAAGTGGAGGGTTCAACTTCATTGTTAATCTTCTGGCAGACAGACCATGGCATCACATTGGATGACGCTCCTGAGTCTACCATACAATTGTGCACGTTTCTATTAAAGATTTCGAAAGTTAACAAAAATGGAGGTACATTTTTGCGAGTACTAAGGGTAGTAGTTTGTGGCTTTTTACTCGCAGTTTCTAGAGCTACTTTATCTACATTATTTACATTATTTACATTACTTACGGAAAGGATTCCTTTATCTTGAGGATCAGGATTTTTTTTAGTGGAAATCTTCTGAGGAACTTTGTTCTGCACAACCTTTTTACTGCTTGAATTACCATTTTTTCCATTCTCTGAGATATTCTGTAACATTTTTTATAGCAGAAAAGGAAATTTCAATAACTCATAAACAGAAATGTTATCTCTCAACTTTTTAAGATCTTCAACTACATCATAATCTAATTTGGGGTTCACATTACTCTGTTTAGTCTCAGCTGGTTTAGACTGCTTTGGAGGTGAAGTTGTAGTGTTTTCGGTAGAAGGTTTGTTTGCTGTCTTACTCCTGGTATTATAAGGATGAACCATCTCGAAGTTAGCTTGAAAGATGCTATCTGAGAAGTGTCCAAAAATGTTTGGATAAGACTCCTCTTCCTGAACTGTCTCTTGTTCAATTACCTCCTCAGGGATCTCAGGAGGCATCAAGTTATCCTGGGCTTCTAGAATTGTTTGAAGGGCGCATTGCAGACTTTCTAGATTAAGGCCTTCGGTGGTTAGATTAGGTCGGTTGGTGGGAAAAAGCTTCCGGAACGGGGGTTTGTAAGGCCCTTTGCTCAAAGAATCTTCCTCGGTCATCCTTTTTAATTCTATAACTTGATTTGACAGTTTTTGAACAACTTTAGTTAGGTTTTATAAATCCGAGCTTTTAGGTTGTGTTTTACTTTGAGTAGGTATGGGGAGGATTTCGATCTTCTTTTTGGAAAAAGAACTAGTCTCTGTTTCATTGCTAGTAGAGTCTTTAAGACTAAGTATGTCTTTTTCAATCTGGCTGGCCTCTTCGAAGGCTTCTAACAAAGTGGCTTTCTTAGATCATTTAACCCAAATAGATATACTTTGATGCAAAGCTTTAATGTAGTATGCTATTATAAGATTCTCGACGGGCATGGAATCCGTAGGGATTCGGTTTTTAAGTGTTAAGAATATTTGATTAAAGTCTTTAAATTTTTCTTTCAGGTTCATTCTTAAGCTAGAAAGATCCATGACTAGGAATTCCAGAGGTTTACCAACTCCGAACTTTTCCAAAAAGCATGACTCAAACTTTTCCCAAGACACGATGGTATGGGGTTGCTGGGAAAAATACCATGTAGATTCATTGCCCTCGAAAGTATAGTGGAACAACCTACATACAACGTCTTCATGTTCAACATTGCGGAGTCTTATGGCTAACATAAACTTTTTAATGTGATCTTCAACGATCTGTTTTGAGTCAGGGTCAAACTTGGGAAGCCATTTCTCCAGATGTTTAGGTAAAGCATGCTGAGCTCCAGGTACAGCTACGACATCCTGGTCAAGCCAAGGTCTAGCAGGGTTGTTCTGATTTGCCATTGGTGTAGTGGGTGTGGAAGTATGAGAAGGGGAAAGGCCTTCGTCAAAGGAATCTCCTCCAGAAGAGTAAGGAAATGATGGAGGTGGTGAAGGAGGTATTCCAGATCCTCCTCCAGCAGGATTTAGGATTTGATCTATAGGATTCACAGTGAGATTAGGGCCTCCTAATTGTTCTCTGATATCATAGAAATCCAAAGGTTGGTCCAATGGACGGTTAGGTTTCCTCAAATGGGCCAAGGCACTATGAGTTCTTATAAGAGATTGGCGGACAATCTCTTGTATGTCACCACCTGTAGGATTAGGGGTTGCTGGCTCAACTGTGATCCGTGGATCGTCGGTTGATATGGTTGTTTTTTGAAGGGGAAAATTATCGTTCGAATGGCTTCTAATCACTATAGGTGAGTGATTAGTTGGTGGAGGAGTCTTGCGACCGCCTCGTGCCATTAATTAATTTCAGGCCCTCCTTCTAGCGCCATTTGTTGGCGGGCGAAATTGACCATCCGTCAACTGGGAGAGTGGATCCGATCCGGGGTTGTCTAATAACCCAAGCCATTTGGGATGAACCACCGTTACGGGTTTAGCAGCTCCGTTAGCCGATCTAAGTCCTAAGAAAACAAAAGAAAACTACTCTAAATTAACTAATCTAACTAAAAACAACTATTAAAACGAACTAAACAAATCTAACTATTTCATATATACAATCTACTATCTAATACTATGCTAATTCTAAGAATTTAAATGTCTAACTATTAACAAAAAAAAATCTTATTCACAAATGTACAATATTTACAAGTTACAGATTTGAATGAAAACCTGAAAAAACTCATTAATTTTCTGTCCTAAGACAGCGAGAGCTATTGTTTTTTTATTTTATAATTTTATGAAAAGAAATAAAACAAAAACTAACTAAACTAAACAACTAAAATACTAACTCTAACTACAAATCTAAACTAAACATATATCTAACTAAACTACTTAAATTATACTAACAAATAAACTATTAAATACTAAAAAAACAAACTGACCTGAAGGAACGCTCCAGGTTTGTCCTGTGTGTAATAATTATCTTAGCTGATCGGAGGGAGGAAACCCGCACCGAATTATCCAGGAGCTTATCGTAAACAAAAATATGCAGTGCTCTTCAAATATGATTACAGGACAAACAAGACATAAAAATTACAACAATCTTATGATTTATAAATCTTCACAGCTAGATAAACCTGTATGCAAAGATCTATGTAAAATGATTCAATTAACGAAGAAGAGAAATCTGTCATTCATTAACTGAAACCAAGTAATTGCTGCACTTTTAAAATGATGAAAGAAATCATATATGGATAACACTTTAATCAAATCATATCATCCTGCAATAGATTATGATAGCTAAAGTAGTCTATAATCAACTGCAAAGCGATATGCAAAAACTTGAAACAAAAGATTGATATATTGAAAGCAAAAGTTGTTACAATGACATCAACTCTCGTCTCAGTGTGTATCATAAATCCATAGCTTGGTTCTCCCACAATTGAGGATGATCCTTATTACAAAAAATAATAAGTATTTAAAGACCTTCCACAGGGTAAAACATCCCTATGGAAGTTATCAAAACTGTTTACAGAAATCTGGGAAAATATCCCAAGTTTGACTAAACTAACAACCTAAAATAAAAACTATATCACACAAATATATCCTAGACTGCCACAGCATGCCCAATGCAATTCGAATGTACCTGAAAGAGGTCAAAAATGGACAAGTTAAGAGGATATTTTGTTGATAGAGTTGATAAAAATCTAATCCTAAAGACTAGCTATAGAATCTTGCGATTCTGTAGCTGGTCTAAATCCAACACAGAATCATATTAAACCAATTCAAAACACAATTAATTAAATTCACACTTATCAAAAGATATTTGATTGCTAAAAGCATCATTCATATAGAAACTTGAACAAACTAAATCAAATCATAACAGAGATGGATACACTCTGTATTGGGTAACTGAATAGTAATGAAATCGTTTTCATAACCACTTGGAATCGAAACCAACAGTTGCTTCAACTATCCACAAGATCACTTCGAATCCAAAAGAAATCAATCAGAATCATTTTCTCAAATTGATAGTGCTATATTAAACATAAACAAACGATCCATGCAATCAAAACTGATATGTAAATTATCACAAACGAAATCATAATGAAATTAATCGTTTGATAACAAGATTTGTGGGATCCGTTCAATCGTTTGTTATCACCAATTGGAGCAGGCAAAAACGATTGACTTTCAACGAAATCATTACTTGAATTCATTTCAAAACGAACTATTAACCGAATTTTGTCATACAAATTCAACAAAGATAACATATGTCGATCTGAGTTAACAAACTCGTTTTGAAAATTAAAATCAACAGAGTAGCATCCAGTCTATTTTCGATACGGATCCAACTCATAAAAACAATCATGCTAACTGAATATATGCAACAATCCAATCAAAACAAGAGCGAATCGAACAGTTTGAGTTTGACATAGTTGTTGTGAATCGACACATTTCCATGATTTCGACGAAGAGATCTTTTACACAGGTCAGATATAATCCAAATCCAAACAAAAATGTTGACAAAACAGAGTCATTTTTCCAATTTAATAGACTACATCGTAATTATCAAACCAATTCAATCCTATGAAATCGTTTAAAATCAAATTATAAAAACTAAATCAGGGTCGTTGTGATCCAATCAAAATGAAATCATATCAAATCAAAACATAGTCGTGGTCTAATTTTAGCATAAAAGCCTCCTGTTCAGATTCGATATAAAAAAAAAATCTACACGAAAGAAAAAAAACCATTGATTTCGTTAACTCAAACCAATAGACAAATGAATCAAACCCAGTGAAAACCAATCAATTGCTAAACTGGGCACAACCAAATCGTGTAATCAAATCATCACTTCATTTAATTTTAGCAAAACGAAAACAATGTACATGATCTATAACATAACCGTTTTTGATAATCAAACCATGACAGAGTCATTTCGAACAATGAACAGAGCTATTTGACAACCAAACTCAATTCATTATATTAATCCTAGCAATTCATAGAACGAAATTGATATTGAAATTCATACCTAGATGATGAGCAGACAACTTGGTCATAACAGTTTGGAATTTACGAAGGCTGTAGCCGATTCAACATTCCTAAATACGATGGAACCAGTGGTTTTTTGATTCTTGTCATTAGCTTGAAGCTTATCCCTTTGGCTTGTCAATACTGTAACTTGATTTTCCAATGTTTTGATTTTGGACTGTAATAAGAGAATGTCGGTATAGTAGCGTTCCAACCACACATTACATTGGTCACATGACGACTGTCCGGGCTTCGAAATTGCAGGTGAGGGTTTGTTTAAAATGTCGAGGGTTTCATTAGGTAGCTTGATCCCAGGGTAGCTAGGATTGTTCTTTAAGCACGGGGGAAAATTAGAAACGAAATCATAGGGTGGTTCGGAGCACAAACCATGGGAATAAGGGTACTCACTAGCTAGGAAGCGTTCGATGTCAGAGTCCGAGTCTTCACTGAGGACTATGGGCTTCTGCTCATCATTTTGTTTAAGTTTATTCCGAGCCAGTCTCGATATAAGTCGAGCATTCTTTTTACCTTTGCCGTCGACAGTAAGGTTACATTTAACCTTTTTACTCACAGGATTTTTTTATAGACTCAACCTTGTTTGCTAAGACGTCGGGTAGGTCGATATCAGGGTCTACCGAGGGTTTTGGAGAGGACAATACGACATGGAAAGGCACAGGTGGCCCAACCTTAGTTTCATTAACCACAGGCTTGTCAATTTGGGCAGGCTTTGTATCAGCAAAACCATTTCGAGAGATAAAAATTTGCCAACTGTCACCGTAAAGATTTAAATGATGAACGACGATGAGTCTGATCAGGCCATGGTGAAACAAGCTACTATCGTCCTTCTCTCGTTTAAACCTCCTAGCCATTTTATAAAGACTATGTTGGAAATAAAATGGCATGTTCAATGGGTAACCCATAAAATTCATTAACAGTCGAAGGTGATAAAGAAAAACCAGTCCATACCGACCCTCACAGGTCACGAATTGTTTAACCACTATCAATAGATCATGCCACCTTGGTTTAAGCATGGAAATAGGCATACCTCTGTCACAGGATGTGACCTTTCGTGAGAGGAACAATAGCGGCCATAACACCTCCTCAACTTTAGAGTTTTTAAACCATCACTGGCCCGTGGTTGCTAATCCTGTGGCAGAGTTGATGAACTCTTCACTAATTTCAAGTTGAATGTCACCTATCTTGGCCCTACACCCATCAAAAGTCAGGGCGAACTGTTGTGCAACAAACAGATTAAAACCCTCAAACCTCTGTACAAACGTGAGCCAACCATTATCTTGCAAATATTTCCAGGCATTATCGAACAGTAGCAGGGCTTGACTACCATTCGGCTCAATTCGCACCACCGGTGCCATGGAGAAGAGCACATGGTGAGCGATGTGAACGAGCCAGGGTTTGAATCATAACATACGTCGGAGCAGAGTATTCATAGGCTTACCCGACGCTAGCAGAGGTGAAACATGGATAGGAGTAAGCATTAATGACATAATGCGAAGGTGGTGGAGCTATTTATGTCCATGCAGAATAGTCATTACAATGGTACAACCGTTGGTGCCTTCAACTATTCAAATCAAAATGCATATGTGTTACAACTATGCCACTCCAATCAATCAATCGAAACCTTTGGTAAGTGGATAAACCATTCATGCAATCAAAAGTTATGCCATAGTTTTAAAACCAAACACACAAATCAAAACCAATACCAAGTGTTGTATGAAATGATTCACACCAAGGGTTTAAACCATAACACCAATTCTTTTTCATATAATCAATATGCCAAGTGAATTGATCAAATAACATGTAAATCCAATCGCCAATGCATCACAATTCAATCACTCATGAAACAAAATTACATAATGAATCAAAGAATGTTCAAATGATTACAAATCAAAAAGGTTTTGTCAACTGCATAATGATAAGTAAAATGTAAACGCAATGGGCATATCGGCAAGAATGATAACGACAATTCATTGAAGATTTTAATGTGACTTCGAAAGACCAAGTTTTCATGCTTACAATCGTGAAAACAAAAACGAAGGTAAGTGTGCAAATATTGCAAAGAATAAAAGTGTCGTTTATTTGAGAATTGCGACGAAATTTAAGGTTTGCAAAACATTGGTGTAGGCAGCTTATAAGGACAGTAGAAATGTGAATTGGCTGCCAACAGATTGTTAACCCCAAGTGTGTATGTCAAACAAGTTGATTATTGTAGAAAGAGTTGTTGAGGAAGTTTTAATCGACTTGATGAATGAAAGAGTCATGTCAATGTCTACAGGTATACAAACATCATCCACGAGAGGATTGTCAGCTTCTCCATTCACTGCTCAAGCTGGACCATCCCGACCATCTGATGAGAAGAAAACTAAGCACAGGGATGATCTCGTGAATGCTGAGTTGATTCCAAGCATATTACCCACCTATATAGCACCTCTGAGTAGTGGTGTAAACCGTGACAGCGTACTTAGAGATTTTGACTATGCCTTGGTCACTGCGTACCTCCCGAAGGGGATATGCGTAGTACGAGAAGAAAAAGATAAAATCACAGCGTTGAAGTTTAGTGACTTCAATATGGGAGATCGCAAATTCTACAACATGTTATCCCCACATAAGTACTTGAATAAAACTAAAGGGAAGAATTCAAAGATTGTCCCTCAGTCATGGACCCACAACCTCGCGTAGTCCACTCTACTGAATGTTATGAAGATTCCACATTTCGAACTACACCAGGAGGTGAATGCATGTGTCAAATTGGTGTTGTCTTGTTACCATGGAGGTTATCTATGGTTAAATCGTTGCATAACAATGGATTCGACATTGATAAATCGGATCACTGGGCTTAATATGAAAGGACCTGACCCACAAGATTTCTATCCTAGAAAATCCATGGACTGTGCTCTCTCCCAAAGGATCAAAGACACTTATGGCGATGTCGAGAAAGAATAAAAGCATACAAGGTAGCTTCTATCCATAGTGGCATTGTGCGCTTCACCTGTCAGATGATTGCAGGGAAGTTAGTATGCAAGAACAAACCCACCCAAGTGATTGGTTTTGTAGTAGACCTCACAAGGAAGTGCGCGGAGGGCCTACAAATGAATTGGGTGAAGTACCTGGTAAACCAATTAGACCTTGACTTCAGTGAAGCGCAATATCAAGGGTACGAATTCCACTTTAGCTGGTTATTGATCCTGATCGCTTTCATTTCCTGGGAGATGCCGGTAGGTGCGACCTTCCCGGACATCGAGCCCTTTGAACCATTGACTGCGAAGTTCAACACACTGTGGTATTCAAGCGACATGAATAAACATTGGCAGTCCAATGTTTTGTTTCATGCATACTACAACCAGTTGAAGGTAGTTATACAGTCCTAGCTTCGCATGACGTTGAATACTTTACACAAGTTCTAGCCTTTGATGAAGTTCAACACGGACTGCTATTTCATTTATATCACCGTGCACATTGATGAGCAGAAGAAACAACTTCAGTCCTACTACAAACTAATAGAGGAGGACTTGGAGGATATCACCAAGGACTGGTCAGTGGACCTCCTCATTCTAGCAGACCCTTCATAGATATCTGATATAGACAGTCCATAAACTACGCAGGATACAACCGAACCTAGCAGGATGAAGAAAACTGAAGAGGTTCAGGATTTAGACAGTACATCTGTAAAGACTACTTCCATCTCACCAGAGCAAGGAGGTGATGGAAGAGAGATAGATGGCACTGAATTTGAATAGAAGAAAGGAGAGGTTACACCGCCTAGAGATGAGGAGGACCCCTCTAATAAAAGGAAGGTTCCCCCCCCAAAGCCTTCCTCCTAGAAGAAATAAAAATCTTCTATGACAAAAATGCCGACTATCCTCACCTCAGATGAATTCGATTTCATTATAGAGTCCCTGAATGATGCTTTGCTGAAGATAGAAGAAAAACAAGAGGCTAAGTAGGAAGCAATGTACAATAGAATCGAGATTGAGCTCCAAGGAGTGTAGCAAACACTACAGTCCAACCGCACAGCCACACTACACCTCTGTTAGCAAGAACACTAGAACTAGGAGATGAGCTAGCTCAAATCCACCGAATCACTGAGGCAGTTGAAGCTCACCTTTGACGAGCATAGGAATAAACAATGCAAGCAACCCATGCTTTGACACAAGTACAAGGAGTACTTGTAGAGAAATGTAGTACTACAGAACGAGAGAAGCTTGATCTCCAGACAAAGTTCGACAAAGAAAAATCCCAACTGCAGAAAGAAAAGGAACAGTTTCTCACAGAGAAACTCGAAGTAAAAGAAATGTCAACAGAGTGCTTCACTCTGTGACAGTCATAGAAGTAAATGCCAAAGAGAGAACTCCACAGAAAATAGTACAACTTGAACAAGTGATCCAGCAGCTACAAAAATGCATAGCATATTTGGATCTATGCACAATACCCGAGACCCCTCAAGATGTAAGAGATCAAAGGGAAGCAACCTCCAGGAGTGCAATTGAGAGGATGAAGGCTCTTGCCGGGGAGTGAAAGTAGCTGAGTAACCAAAGTGCCCAAATGTATGAGAATCTCACTGAGAACCCAGAATTGCAGGCACCGGAATCGCAGCTCCAGGATGCAAAGCAACACGCAGAGATACTACAGGCGCAACTGAAGTCCCTGACAGCTATAGAAAGAATGAAGCGGTCTCAAGAGCAGTGAACCGTCCAGTAGCAGATCCATATGATTCAAAGAAAATTTATGGAAGTAACTCAAGGACTCCAACTTGTGCAAGATAAGGCCTATCAGTCGTTCATAGAGGTTAAGAGCCAAGGATCATAGCTAGAACAGGTTGTTAATGCAGCATAACATTGCCTAGAAGGGCTAGTGAACGACATAGTAATCTAGGAGTTCGTCGGGAAAGAGGTCATCGCACAACAGTAGGTCGAAGTAGCTCGAGCCAAGATCGAGGCGTTCGAGGCATAACTAGTCAGACCAGAGTGACTCGGGATGAGTCATAGGTGAGTGTTGGGGGCCTCTTGGCCCTTGACCAAGATTTTGTATATTCTTGGTCATGTTGACCTATTTTGGACTTCAACAACCCATCGAAGGAGGAGCACAAGATGAAGCAGAGATAGCGGGATCTTGGCCCCTTTTTGGGTCCTTTTTTAGATGTGAGAATATGTAATGGGAATGGGATTTCGTCCCATGGGTTTACCCATGTTTAGGCCTATATTGTAATATATAAATAGGTGCTTAGGCTAGATAGAAGTAGTCATGCATCTATGTGATGTTAGTAGGAAAGTAGGCTAAGTGCCAAGATTTGGATCTATGTGAGCAGAACATGTAAGGATTTTTGCATAGTGTGTGAAACTTGTAGAGTTAAGTGAAAGTCATTGTAGAAATATTGTGGAAGGATTAGTGATGGAATGGAAGGAAGAAGGATCTAGCAAGTTGCGCAAATCTTCTATCCTATGCTGAGTAGGGGTTTTGAGGCTCTGTTCTTGTAACCGATTGAATGAAGACAATAAAGAAGAAGATTTTGTGGACGTAGCCCCAGGGTGGGGGTGAACCACGTAAATATTGTGTTGTTATACTTTGTTCTTATCTTAATGTGTTTATGACTCTGTAGCTAAGTGCTTTGATATAGATAGATAGATCTGCTTATGCTTTGTGCTATGAATGTTAGATGTGACTTCTATGAATGTGCTTAGTGATTGCTTCTACTAGATATGATCTATCTGTTTGTGCTAAGTGCTTAATTACATTAGATCAATATGAATGATGTGATGCTCTGTTCTATCTGCGCAGTAGTTATTGGTTGAATATTGATGAACTATTCATGCTAAGTTCTTTGTTAAGTATTATAATCACAGATCTTTGTCCCAGCTAATGTTGTATACACTTGAGTCCTGCAACCACCCTTTCCTCTACCTTGGGTGAGAATTCATCTGCTTCGCAGTTGTTGCCGAAAGGGTCAGTAGTTAGGGTTTTGTTTGTGCACTATTGTAGCATTGAACCCTGGATTTTCCCCTATGCCAACAATGTGATTTAAAAATTTCTGAAGCCATAGGCCCGAAGTCCTAAGTAAGCACCTATCGATCTATCACTTGGACACAACCCATGGTATCATGGGTTAAGGGCTAAGAGAAAGGATCTAGTGCCCGAAAAGTGTTACAGAGTAGAGAAAAGCTCAAAAAGAGAAGACCCGCAGAGATTCTTGATTGATCGAGAACCGCAAATGAATTTTTTCTTGAATCAAATTGGCTTATGAATATTGTGGAATTTGTTAAGGACTGATGGCCTGCCAAATTTTGGTTGACTGCACATTGTGGTTGCAGAGTCAATGATTGCTAGAGGAATGGATGTCCATTTGGGAGTGGAAGGATCAAACTCCAATGGGAATGGAGAAGATATAGATAAGGATGAAAACATGATGAAAATCGTTGGAATATTGCAGAAAGATGTCCAGGCTCACCGAGCAGATAACAAAAAGATCATGAAAGCCAGGGATCAATAGGGAGAATTCAACCTAAATTTGATGCAGATCTTGGAAAGGATAGAAAGGAAACTTGATAAGGAGAGTGACTCCAGTAAATCAAAAAGTCACGGGTCCATTTATGGGAAGAGGAAATGAAGGAGTGTTGGTAGACACCATCATCATTCCCAAGGACACTCCAAGAGGAGGGAACACAGTAGTTCAAGCCCATCTTCTACCAGAAAACACAAGAGATCTAGAGTGGATGAACTGAAGGTTGAAATCAACAAGATTAAGCCTCCTATGTTTGATGGAGAGCACAAGAAGGAGGAAGATGTCGAGACATGGCTTCTTGGAATTAGGAAATATTTCCAACTGCAAAATTATTCCTCTCATGTAGAGGGAATAATTGCAATGTATCAACTGAAAGGAAAGACATCCATGTGGTGGGATCAAATTATGCAGGTGAAACACATTAAAGAGAAAAATGTTACTTGGGAGGAATTCAAGAATTATTTTGAAAAGAAATACTTGACTAAGAGATACTATTATAGAAAGATGAAAGAGTTCTTTGAACTCAAGTTGGGTAGCATGTCCATTGATGAATATGAGCGAAGGTTTTTAGAATCGTTGACATTGCCCCCAACCACGTGATAATATAGGGGAACAATGAAATAAGACATTCAGCCCCGCCGTCCAAAAATATTTTGTTTTACTTTGTTTTTTATTACAATGTAAGAGACCCTTTCACATTGGTAAAAGGAAAGGAACGGAACAATTGGTTTCGCGTGGCATGGAAGGTGGATCCTATTGAAGATAGTTGACCGTGAAAGGAATAGAATGAATGAAATGAGACATCAATTTATGTCGATTGCTCGGGGCCGAGTGGAAAATAGTAAGTCAGTGACTTGACCATAAGGCCCGTAGATTATATATGTTCGTATAAGTCATAGTTACTCAACCAAAGCCTCTTCAGCCTCTAGGTGGACCCCCATTCCGACAACTACAAGGTTGTGGGGAAGGAACGGAAACAGAATAACAAACTTCATACTGTGAAATAACAAATTTATAGAAGGACCTGGAGCTTTTGGGTAATTAATCAGCTTTTGGGGAATCGAAAAGGAATCATCACTGTTGAATCCGTTATCGTTCCAACCAAGGACAGACCGGAACATTACATAGATCGGTTGTCTTTGGACCCAGAGGGGTCATAATATGGGAAGGAGTTCGAAGCGCTGGAACAAATCCGAGAGTGGGATTCACACCCATAGAACAGGGATTTCAAGCCCAAGTAGAGTACCCATTTTCTCAATCCCTCTTTTTTGGGAAAATAGAAACAAGGGGGCTTTGCAGCCCCCCTAGATAACCTTAAGGGTGTTTACTTCCCTTGCATGATGGAAATAGGATGAGATAAAAAATTCCATCCCATAATTGAGGAAGGAAATGCAAGAGCTTCGATGGGAGTAAACCCCGCCCCGAAATGGCATGATCAGAGTCTTGTTGATTCAATGATGAGGCGTCGCGGAATGGATCAAGGAATTAGGGGCGTTGACAACATATCCCACTTATCCCGAGACGACCTCCAGAGCAGGTCCTTGGTCAAATCCGCTCACCCCCTAACACTCTCTATGTTCATATAAGGGAAAACTTATTGAATGAATAAACAAAGAGAAATCTCTTTCTATTAAGATGTGCCAAATCTTAAGAACTTCTAAGTTCTGGTTTGTCTAAATAGGATTCTTTAGGTTTAGAACACAAACAAAATCTTGAATTGCATATATGGAGGGGTAGAACGAACCACTCCACCAATTCTGATCGGAATGTGAGATATAGCAAATCAAATGGGTTCTCGGTTCTGGTTAGAACATCGTCTTTTCATGTCGAAGACGCGGGTTCGATTCCCGTAGAGGATATAAGTCTAAAAGTGAACATCACATATCATCCCGGTATAATTGCTAAGTTACAGTCAGGCTAAGAAGCACATGCACCTATATATATATATATATATATGTGGTATATTCTATCGATATCTATTTATATATCTATCTATAGAGATAGATTTCCTATTAAGAATTAATTTCTCTTAATCTGACCCTTCTTCCACTACCTGGTCTTTAAGAGTTCTTCCAGCTGGTTGTACCATGTTTTCTCTATTCTCCCAGTTGGGTTTCTTATCTGTTCCAATTCCATCCTGCCTGTTAGGCTGGGAAATATAATGATGTAGGACGAAAGCAACACCCTTTTCAAATTCTTCCACTGATTGCAATGAATCTCCTTCTGTCACATGCTTGCTCTCTCTTCCTTCATGCATTTTCTCTCTTTCTTCTGTCAATTGAGAATGAAAAATAAGTGGTATTTTTAAATATCAATTTTGAGTGGGTGGGCCTCCCCCTATTGATTATTTTCTATCTAAAAGGCCTAGCCCCTTTCGAGAAGGGCGTATCTGGTGGGTCCAATAGAGATTAACTCTGTCGCCCGACAAAATATTCACGACAATGGCAGGAATGGTAATAAACATATTTTAGGCTCAGGATGCAATTAGATATATCGCTGAAAGAATCACCATACCGCATACCCATAAAGAGATGGAGTATTGCGAGAATAAGTCTATTGGTATGGGATAGATCCGGGAAATTTTGAGGGAATTAAAGGTTTAGAGATGAGGATGGAACGAAATATTCCCTCATAATCTTTGTGCTCACCAAAGAGATGTGTGACGTCAATCCAACATGCACCTTGTTCGTAAGGTTAAGGATCATCTTCAATGATTAGGTGATGTGGTTATACGAAGCAACGGTGGTGGTTACAGAGCCGTGCGTAGAATTCTATGGCGTAAGTGATTGCCCTTATGTAAAGAACATAATGAAGCCGTAATGATGATTGAATATCTAATACTGAAAGAGATGGAGGGATTCATATCTGCGGGTTGAGAAGAACCGAATGAAATGCATGAATCATCCAACTTTTGAATAGAATATATGGAGACGATAATATATTGTTCGATCATGGATGATAGCTGACATCGCACATAATACACATCTAATTTGATATAAGAAGAAGGAGAATTCCCCCCAACTGGTAGAAATAAAACCCCCTGCTAAGGTCATTGATTATAAATTCCAAATTCTTGCTGAAAGCTTGCTTAATGGTGAGAGCCCGGTAGAAGAGCACTCTCCCTGGGATCCCCTTTAGTTTTCGAAACCTCTAAAGATAAAGTTCCAAATGGTAATTGTTGAAGTATGTTCCTTTCATCAAGGATGAGACTATCAAAACTCAAAGGTATCTGAGTGGACTTCCATCTTCCATCAATGAAAAGATTCAATATGATGATCCTAAAACCATGGAAGAAACTATAAGGAGAGAAAAATTCTTATATGAGCAACAAAGTGAAAATCCTACTTTTCGGAAGGCTTGAGAAGAAAAGAAGAAATTCATGATATATCAGAGGAAGAAGGGAGCTAAGGCACCCTTTTTTAGAAATAGTCCTCAAGAAAAACCATATTTTAGAGAGCCCAGAAAGGTTGAAGTAGGTAGGAAAATTCCAATACAACCACCTATGGAATGTTGGGGTTGTAAGGGAAATCATAGGTATAGATATTTCCCCCACAAAAATGACAAAGTGATAGTTGTCCACAATATTCAACAGGAAGAAATAGTGGAAGACATGGGCAGTAGAATACCAAGGATCTATGCATCCCTAGACAACAAGCAAGCATAATATCAGTCACACATGATTGAAGTTGAAGGTATGATCAATAACCATGTCTTTACTATTCTGATTGATTCAGGGGCTAGTCATAGTTATATAGATCCCAAGATGGTGGAAATTTTGCAATTGCCAAGAAAAAAGCATGAAAAATCTTGGTTAGTGCAGCTACCTACAGGAACCCAAAGAAAAGTTATTGAATTGGTTAAGTCTTGTCCAGTGGACATGAATGGACTCAGTACAAGGGCTGAATTGAACATATTACCTTTAGGTTCCTATGACTATCTAATTGGGATGGATTGGTTGGACCAAAACCATGTCATCTTAGACTATCGTAACAAGGCATTCACTTTCCTGGATGAGGAAAGAAATGGGAATAAAATCCAAGCAATTCCTAGAGCAGTTGCTATCATAGAAATCTCAACGATGCAACTAAATAACTGCTACAGGAAAGGCTGCCAAATATTTGCAGCTCATATGGAAGAAGAACCTAAGGATAAGGTGTCGAATATTGAAGGCCATGCAGTATTAAAATAATTTGAAGATGTATTCCAAGAGGTACCAGGACTACCCCCAAAGAGAGATATTGATTTATTTATAAACCCGATGCTTGGAGCTGCTCTAGTGTCAAAAACTCCTTACAGGATGAGTACACCAGAGTTGAAAGAACTGCATTTGCAGCTTGAAGATATTCTAAAGAAGGGGTATATATGCCCAAGTGTGTCACCTTAGGGTGCCTCGGTCCTGTTCGTGAAGAAGAAAGTTGGAACGATGATATTGTGCATCAATTTCAGACAGTTGAACAAAGTTACTATTAAGAACAAGTATCCTTTGCTAAGGATTGATGATCTCTTTGATCAATTGAAGGATGCCAAGATATTTTTGAAAAAATATCTCAGGTTAGGATATCAGCAAGTAAGGATAAATGATGAAGACATCAGCAAGACTTCCTTCAGAAAAAGGTATGGTCATTATGAATTCACAGTGGTACCATTTGGGTTATCAAATGCACCCATTGTTTTCATGTGTTTAATGAGTAGTGTATTCATAGAATATCTGGACAAGTTTGTCATAGTCTTTTTGGATGACATCCTGGTGTATTCCCATTTGGAGGAAGAGAATGAAAACCATATGAGAATGGTGTTGCAAGTGCTAAGAGTGCACCAACTATATGACAAATTGAGCAAGTTCTCATTCTATCAAAATCAAATCCATTATTTGGGATATATCATTTCCAAAGATGGGATAGCCTTGGATCCTGAGAAGATAGAAGCCATTAGAGAATGGTTAGCACCAAAGAATGTAACGAAAGTCAGATCCTGTATGGCTCTAGATAGCTATTACAGAAGGTTCATTGCAGGATTCTCAAGGATAGCTCACCCCATCACTTCCTTACAAAGGGAGTAGAAATTTCAATGGACAAAAGAATGTGAGAGAAGCTTCCAGTGATTGAAGCAATTGTTAACCACTGCTTTGATCCTAAGTATTATAGATCCAAATGAAGATTTTGTAGTGTGTACAGATGCATGTAAAGAAGGACTGGGAGGAGTCCTCAGCTAGAATGGGTTTGTAATATGTTATGAATCCAGAAAGATGAAGGATCATGAAAAGAACTATGCAACTCATGATTTGGAGTTGGAAGCCATAGTGCATGCCCTAAAGAAATGGAGGCACTACCTCATGGGAAGGAGGTTTGAACTAAGGACAGACCATAATAGTCTAAAGTATTTGTTTGATCAACCAACCTTGAATGCTAGGCAGAGTAGATGGTTGGATTTCCTTTGTGAGTATGATTTTGATATCAAGCATATAAAAGGAAAGGAGACAGAGTGGTTGATGCACTCAACAGAAGAGTGCATGAACTACATGCTACGACCATTAGCATGTATCAAATTGATATTAAAGGAAAAATTCCAGAAGCTGCAAATGCGAATTTGCAGTACATGGAATTGGTAGCAAAGCTGCAGGAAGGTGAGATGCTATAGAAAGTGGAAAATTATAAATTGGAAACTGATGGGACACTCCTGTATAAAAATAGAATTTATGTACCTAATTCCCAGGAATTGAGAAGTATGATTTTGAAGGAAATGCATAATGTGCCTTGTGCTGGGCACCCTAGATATTATAAAACAATGGAACCATTCAAGAGCCATTACTTTTGGCCAGGTATGTAAAAGGAAATTAAAGGATACATCGCTAGATGTATGGAGTGTCAAAAGGTCAAGCTTGAGAATAGGCACCTAGAAGGGTTGCTATAACCATTGCCCATTCTTGAGTGGAAATGAGAAGTGGTGACTATGGATTTCATCACAGGATTTCCCAGAACCGGCAAGCAACATGATTCCATCATGGTGGTAGTAGATAAGCTTACGAAAGCTACCCATTTTATTCCATTGAAGACCACTCACAAGGCAGCTAATGTTGTCGATATCTATATGAGGGAAGTAGCACGATTGTACGATATTCCCAAGACAATTGTGTCTGATGGAGACCCAAAATTCACCTCAAAATTATGGAAAGGGTTATTCAAAGGGTTCAGAATGAATCCGAACTTCAACAATGCTTATCATCCCAAGTCTGATGGGCAGACAGAGAGGGTGAACCAAGTAATAGAAGATATGCTAAGGATGTAGGTGATGCACAAACCATCTAAATGGGAAGACTACTAACATTTGGTAGAATTTGCTTACAATAATGGTTATCAAGCATCATTGAAGATGATCTTGTTTGAAGCACTTTATGGAAGAAAGTCCAATACCCGAGTAAGATGGGACAACCCAGGTGATAGAGCAATGGTTGGGCCAAAGTTGATCAAGGAAATGGAAGAGAAAATGATGAAGATTAAGAAGAATTTAAAGGATTCCCAAGAAAGGAAGACAATTTATGCTGATAAGAACATAACCCACAGGGATTTTAAAGTGGGTGACCATGTTTTCTTGAAAGTGAAAGCTAACAGAAGTTCCCTGAAATTGGGAAACTGTTCCAAGTTGCAGCTAGATTTTGTGGGCCATTTGAAATCCTAGAAAGGATTGGACCAGTTGCATAAATGCTTGCATTGCCTGCATCCATGAATGTATATAATATTTTTCATGTTTCATTGCTTAATAAATATATACCCGATGCTAATCATGTTATTGATTGGAATGTAATTCAGGTGGAGCAAGAAAGCATCTTGCAAGTGCATCTGGTGCGCATATTGGACCGGAAGAGAAAACAACTCCATAAACAATCCATAAGGTTTGTAAAGGTCTAGTGGACCTAGTACGGTCCTAAGGATGCGACATGGGATCATGAGGATGCTATATTTTTTGAAGATTTTGAAAATCTTGTTGATGTTGTGTAAATAAGTTGCACTGAGGACAGTGCAAAAATAAGGGAAGGGGATTGTAATACCCCAAGGATGATCCCCAGTGGTATTAAGAATTGTAAACATGTTTTGTAGGCTGGTGATCCGGGAAATTATAAGTTGGTAGGCTTATGTGCTAGTAGGTCGGAGAGCCTAGGTGTTAAAGGCCAGGAGCCTGTTTTGTACATGTAAATATTCATATCATTAATATAAAAGCATCGTTGTGTGTAGACTGACCATGAAGAAAGGGTGATGGGGGACTAAGATCCACTAGGTTGGGTAAGGGACAGGGGGATGAGAAGATGGAAAGAGGGGATAAGCCTAAGGGCTTAAGTCCAAGAGAATAATAATTTATTATTATTCCAAAATCTGTTTGAAAGGATATGTTTTTATCCTAAGTTCTTGGGGAAGGATAGGTGACTTCAAAAGGGAAAGGAACGTGCTTCCTGAGTGATAGGTGTTAGCTTAGGCATATACAGTCTTAAGGGGGGGAATTCTTATTGTTGGTGTTTTTTTGTTTTTCACACACGAAGGCTTGTAGGCACTCTTAGGCATTCGCTCACGTGATGAGGCACTCGTGCACTCATAGGAAGACTTACGCATATAGTTTTGGATCTCACGCCCTCACCATATGGGGATGAAAAAACAATTAGCCCCATCTCCCCACATGATTTAATTCACACACTGAGCAAGCCTGAAGTCGACCTTCTTCCTCCATTGCAGAACCCATGACCATTTTTGCACCTCTGTAAATTTTTGAACCATTCCTTGCCTTACCCGAATTAGCCATTGTGATTGAAGAAGGAGGTTGTCAGGCCTATAAGAAAATATCTCTCTAGGTGAGAGAGGTGGTTGTGATTGAATAAGAAGGTTTTCAGGCCTATGCGAAACTCTCTCTCCAGGTGAGAGAGGTGGTTGTGGATTGAAGAGGCAAGTTGTTAGGCCTATGAGCAACTCTCTCCAGGTGAGAGAGTTTGTTGAGGAGGTGATTTCTCCAGGAGGGAGTCCCGTAGCTACTACATATCTCTGAGAATTCTGGTATGTCCTGTTGCAGAAGCCCAAGGCAAGGAAGGTGGATAATCCGATGGAGTATGTGATAGTTAAGGTGTATACTCCTGGGGTGGGACAGGCATGTGGGGAATGAGAGTCTGTGAGAAATGGGCATAAGTGGCTCTTGGGAGAGAATCCTTCCTCTTAAACTATGTGACTTGCCTATTGAACTCGTCTAGCCTAGGAATCCCTTTCTCGGTGGAGTTTAGTCCCAGCGCAAGGGTGACCTACTGCTGAGACTGATGAGCAGTGTGGTCTAAGGATGGGAGGTTCATGGAAGGTATGCACGCAGTTGGTGATTTTATTCCAGTTAAAATAGAAGTATCATTTCCGTGCTTAATTATATATGTTATGCATGTATGTGATTCTTGAAATGTTATCATGTATTCTGTTGCAGGTATGAATTACTGTTAATTCCATTTGAGTCTGT
>SNQJ01S0068232.1:13205-30098 GCA_010110895.2 Picea sitchensis | reverse complement strand
TTGTAAACTGTATATAAATTGTTCATAATCATTTGTATATTCACATTCTTAGATAAATATTTGTAATTATTGTGTCGATTGTTAGAATATTTTCTTTAGTTAGTTTATTTTATTTTTCTATCTTTAGGACCCTAGTTAGCTAATGGAGCCATTAAACCCATCAGAATAGGTTGCACCAAACGACTTGGGTTATTTAGACAACCCCAGACCGGATCTATTCTTCCAGTTGATGGACGGTCATTTTCGCCCGTCAACACGACCTTGGAACTATGAAACTCTTGATTTCTCTCCCCTTAACCAAGAATATGGGAATGACTCAGCTTGTACACTCCTTGCATGGATATGTTCTTTCTCTGCACTACTACTATCGAATATTCAACGTTATCTCTCCTGAGCTTATCCGAGCTAAACTTAACTCTGTCAACACAATCCTTGTGGAAAATGTGCACTCCTTACATGAGCTCTCAGAAGAGAAATAATTAAAACTTATTCTAACCCCATAGACTTATGTATTTAACCATAAAATGCATTCACAACCACAAGAACAAGTATAAATAGAGAATTTAAACAATCATAAATCCTACCATTCATTGAGATAAACACAATAACAATAACACCAAAGATTTGGATTAAAACTTCTATGTTCTATTCATTCAAGTGATGATATGCATAGATACAGGAAGTCCTCCACTGCTCCTTCAACAACTTATACAATGCTCTCTAGCTCTCAACAACAAAAATTCTCTCTCTCTCTCTCTCAGAAATGACAACTATCACAAATAAGCAGCAACAACTTTCAAAAAAAATGAGCAACAACAACATTCTTTGGGCACAAGATAAAAATAAAAATACACACGGGGTGATTCATCGAGATTTTCCCCGCAAGAACCTAATTCTATCCTATCAGGATTTATGAATCCACCTACTAAGGAATAAGAAGTTAATAACATTTACAAATAAGATAAGGGTTGATGCGCAACCTCTGTACAATACATCCTTTACATTAAAGTGATATTGATCTAAGAGGATCTTTGGGGATGGCCTCAACCTCCAATCATATATTACATTTATTTTCATAAAATTTCAAATTCAAAAATGTTCACTCCCCTTTGTATAATCCAAATCAGCTCCATTTATGCGTTGGTTGATGTGCTTCTCTCCAGCATGTCCTCCTATTTTAATGATGATGTAGATGCTCCTGCATCACTTTTCCTCAAACAATCTAAATGTGATTTTGGTGGATCAAAAGTCGAGTACTTGGGTCATATTGTTGGAAAGGCAGGTGTTAGGGTGGATCCTAAAAACATTGAAGTTATGCAGGATTGGCCTCGCTAAAATACTCTAAAAATCTTGCATTGATTTCTAGGTTTAACAGGATATTATCACAATTTTGTTAATAATTATAGAAATATTGTGGCACCTCTCACTGCTCTCCTTAAAAACAATTCTTCCAGTTTGAATGACGTAACTGATCATGCCTTTCAAACCTTAAAGGTGGCCATGTGCACCACTCCAGTCATGGCCCTTCCTGATTTCACAAATACCTTTGTCCTAGAATGTGATTCTTATGGGAGATGAATTGGATCAGTCCTTATGTAAGATGGACAACCTTTGGACTAGACCAAAAAACAAATGTGAGAGCGACATTTGGGCCAATCAACCTATGAAAACTAAATGTTGGATATTTTGCATGTAGTGGATCTTTGGCTCCCTTATCTATTGGGGAAACGCTTCTAAATTAAGACAGATCATCAAAGCCTCAAGTATTTTATGGAACAACGCCCTTCCTCCCTGGAGGAACAAAAATGGGTGACTAAGCTCTTTGGATATGATCATGAGATCATTTATGAGAAATACAAAGATAATGTGGTTGTTGATGCACTTTCAAGAAAATATGAATATGAAGGGTCCCTTTTTTCACTCTCCTTCATTGTACCAGATTGGCTCCAAGTTGTTCACCAAGAATGGCTACAAGATACAAACATTTTGCATCTGATCCAACAATTGCAGGCCAATTGTCCAGTTTCCCCAGGGTACTCTTGGAACAATTATGAGCTTCGCTATAAAGGACATTTGTGTTTAAGTAAACAGTCACAACTTAAATCCACAATACTTTCCATGCTTAATGCTACACCCACAACTGGGCACTCAGGGTTTACCAAAACCTATAATCTAGTCAAACGTTCTTTTTCTGGGATGGTATGAAACATAACATTCATATCTTTGTGGTGGAATGTCATGTTTGTCAACACAACAAGGGAGAAATAGTCAAAGATCATGGAACACTACAACCACTTCCGATTCCACTTTCTATTTGGACAGATATCTCTATGGATTTTATTATAGGCTTACCTAAATTGGGAAATAAATTAGTCATCATGGTGGTCATTGATCATCTTTCCAAGTATGCTCATTTATGTTCTCTTCAACATCAATTTACCACCTCCATTGTGGCTCAACTTTTCATGGATCGGGTCTTCAAGCTTCATGGCATGCCTCATTCTATTATTTTTTATCGAGACCCCACTTTCACCAACAATCTTTGGCAAGAATTGTCCAGGTTACAGGTCACCCAATTGCATCTTAGCATAGATTATCATCCCCAGACTGATGGTCAAACTTAAGTCATCAACAAGTGTTTGGAAAAATATTTGAGGTGTTTTGCAAGTGTTTTGGCTCAATGGTTACCACTAGATGAATGGTGGTACAACACTTATTACCATACATCTACCTGCATGATTCCTTTTGAAGAAGTATATGGACAAAAGCCACCTTGAGTTCTCTCATACCTTCCAGGTGTCTCGAAGGTCCATGTGGTTGACCAAATGCATAAAGTTCGAGAGGATCTTCTTCGTACTGTCAAAGAGAATTTGGTCATGGCCCAGAATCGCATGAAGAAACAGGAAGATCAAGGTCACTCTGAACATCAATTTGTTGAAGGAGACCAGGTGTTTCTTCGACTACAACCTTATAACAAAACTTCCCTCAAGGCTAACCATTTTCAGAAAATGGCACCCAAATTTTATGGTCCTTATATCGTTCTCAAGCATGTGGGACAAGTGGCCTATCAGTTATCTTTTCCCAGCCATTCTAAGATCCATCATGTTTTTCATGTCTCCTGCTTAAAGAAGGTGATTGGAAATAACTGTTAAAATCAAACCAGCCTTCCCAAGTTGGAAGAAGAAGGCTCCATCTAGTTGCAACCACAAGCTGTTTTGGACCAATGTGAGCGTCATATACATCAGCGCACAATCAATAAAGTGTTAGTCCAGTGGAAAGATACAGATCCAACATATACCATTTGGGAACCAACTACCATTCTACAAAAATTTCCTCATCTCAAGCCTTGAGGACAAGGTTTCTTTTAAGGGGGAGGACACGTTAGGGACCTAACCTCCCTAACCCCTCACGTAGGTAGAATAATATATTTCCATGTAATAAAGACCAATATTAATAAGGCCCATCAATAAGGAATAATAAGTCAAATGTAAGAAGACCTAATAGAATCTTTCACTTCTAGAAGGATCTTCCTCTAGATTGTTTTTTTGGATAGAAAGATTTAGAATAAATAGGAGTAGAGGGTATGAGAATTATTGTCTTGGATATTATTGTAATAGAGCTTTGCTCTCCTGGAGGTTTCCCCTTAGAAGAGGAAAGTGAACATTTCTATCATTAATCAAGATGCTCTTTCTGGCATTATTCTGATATTTTTCTAGTATTATTTTGGTTATATCAATGTTGTTCTTCCATTTCTAGCTAAAATATTTATGTTCTACATACTATTTACATCTAGAATACTACATATTTATTATGCATTGGTATGCAATGATATGGAATGGTGTTGGCAGTGGTATTTATTATGCATTGGTATGCAATGATATGGAATGGTATTGGCAATGGTATTTATTATGCATTCATATGCAATGGTATTGTCAACGGTATTTATTATGCATTGGCATGCAATGTTATAGGTATATATGAAATGGTATTGGCAATGGTATTTATTATGCATTCGTATGAAATGGTATACAATGGTTTTGGCAATGGTATTGACAATAGTATCTATTATGCATTGTTGTGAAATGGTATTGACAGTGGTATGAAATGGTATTGGTATTGGTATTGGTATTGGAAATGAAATGGTATTGGTATTTGTATTGGCAATGCAATGGTACTGGTATTGGTATTGGTATTGGTATTAGTATTTGCAATGCAATGGTATTGGTATTGGTATGCAATGGTATTGGAAATGGTATTCAATATGCATTGGTATGCAATGGTATTGAAAATGATATTTATTATGCATTGGTATTTAGCGATATTGGTATGTAATGGTATTGGTAATGGTATGCATTGATATGCAATGGTATTGGAAATGGTATTGGCATTGGTATGCAATGGTATTGGCAATGTGATGGTATTGGCATTGGCAATGCAATGGTATTGGCATTGGCATTGGAAATGCAATGCAATGGTATTGGTATTAGCAATGCAATGGTATTGGTATTGGTATTGGTATTGGTAATGGAAATGGTACTAACAATGGTATCAACAATGGTATTTGTATTGGTATTGGCAATGCATAAGATTATTGGAAATGAATATTGGTATTGGTATTGATATTGGTAATGCATATTGGTATTGGTATTGGTATTGGAAATGCATATTGGTATTGGTATTGGTATTGGAAATGCAATGGTACTGGTATTGGTATTGGAAATACAATGGTATTGGTATTGGTATTATCAATGCAATGGTATCGGTATTGGTATTGGAAATGGTATTGGTATTGGTATTGGTATTGGTATTGGTATTAGAAATGGTATTGGTATTGGTATTGAAAATGCAATGGTATTGGTATTGGTATGCATTGTTATTGGCAATGGTATGAAATGGTATGCAATGGTATTGGTTTCTAATTGTATGCAATGGTATTGGAAATGGTATTTATTATGCATTGGTATGAAACGGTATTGGCAATGGTATTGGCATTCATACGCATTGGTATTGGCATTGGTATTGGTATTGGTATTGGCAATGCATATTGGTATTGTTATTGGTATTGGAAATGCAATGGTATTGGTATTGGTATTGGAAATGTTATTGGTATTGGTATTGGTATTGGTATTGGAAATGGTATTGTCAATGGTATTGGTATTAGTATTGGCAATGCAATGATATTGGTATTGGCAATGCAATGGTATTGGTATGAAATGGTATGCATTGGTATTGGTATGCAATGGTATGCAATGGTATTGGCAATGGTATGAAATGGTATTTATTATGCATTGGTATGCAATGGTATTGGAAATAGTATTGGCATTGGCATAAAATGGTATTGACATTGGTATGCAATGGTATTGGCATTGGTATGCAATGGTATTGGTATTGGAAATGCAATGCAATGGTATTGGTATTGGAAATGCAATGGTATTGGTATTGGTATTGGATGAAAAGGAGAAAAACCACAATCTGATGGTGTTCAAGTAGAAATTAGTAAGTAAACTCATTATCATTGTGGTTGTTTTTATTGCAATCATTAATTTACTCTGTAATTTATTTGTCAAATTAACAAAATGGTCTTTGGAGTTTGAAATAAACATGTTGACATGTAATAGGTGTAGACGAAAGTGCTATGCTCGACAAGTTCATTATGTACCACATGAAATTTATTAACAAATGGATTGATTTGTATGATAAAAAGAGAAAATAAGTGTTAGAAGAAAGGAGACAATTTAAGAGATAAAACCCAAGGAATACCCCATTTCTTACTGATATGCAAGAGGAATGGGGAAAATATTGCACACTAGAATGGGTTATTGAATAAATTCAAAATGAAATAGAAGATTCAGGTCTAGATTCAAACATAATAGAAGATGAAATCAACATGTCTGTGGATGACATTACAGATGACATTGGTGATGGGAATGTTGGAATACGTTCAATGAAATGTCAAGAGAGTTATGAAAAACATTCTGTAGATGTGAATGGTGAATGATGACAATGAGATTGCATGATGAACATTGATTCAAACATGGATGATCTCAAAGATTATGTGGGGATTTCAACACATATAGGAATAGTTTGAAGAAATTTCAACATTGGCCCCATTCACTACTCACCGTGTGACATCGGTGGATGACATTGGTGATGGAGATTTTGGAATATGTTCCATGAAATTTCAAGAGAGTTCCTACAAATCCCTAAATCCCCTAACCCCTAATCCATTTACCCTTATATCCTTAAGCCCTAATCCCTAAAACCTTAATCCCTCAACCTTATTTAATCACTAATACATTAACACAAGAGCCATAAATCCTCTAAAAACTAAGCCATTGACCCTTAAATAATTAAACCCTAATCCCAATACCTTAATACATAAACCCCTATTCCCTAAGCACTTAAAAATTAATCCCCTATCCCATAATCCCTAATCCATTAACCATTAAGATACCTAACATGTAAACGCCAAGTCCCTTAGCTATTGACCCTTAATCCCTTAAACCCTAAACCCTAATCCCTTAACCCTTAATCCCTATACCCCAAATCCATAAATCCCATAATCCTCAAAGCCTCTATCCACTCAACCCAACACCTTAACTAATGAAATATCTAGGAACAGTCGACGCTATTAGTGCCTACATGTTTTGGTTGGTGCAAAAAATGCTCGAAATAACATCATCCAGATAAATAGCACCGAAGTTTTCAAAAAATTGGAGAAAATAGCACTAAAACAATCTTTGGAAGAAAAAAAGGGAGAAAATCACAGGGATTTATTGTAGTGCCCCTATTTTGAGCCAGTGGAATAGGTGGGTGGCCATAGATTTATACCTGGACCATTCTTCCCCCCTTAGGAAGAAACAATCCCCATTACGTCATGTTCCTGTGGAATATGGGAAAGCTTTTGCTGAATCTGAACCTTGGTTAACTCCTTGCCTTGTTGAAGAAATTGTCCTTCTTAGCTTGTTGAAGGTTGTTATGAACCCGTTTCTAGAGGGGTTGGATCGATTCAAATGATCTAGATACATGAGATGCCTGAGTGTGGGAGGAATATTTCTGTGAATATGTGATATGAGGAGTATGAAGGGCTATGTTGTAACTTTGTTGGATTGGGTAGTGTGGAGGAAACCCCATAGGTTATGCAACAATGTTTTTGTTCTCTTCTACAATACACTTCTACTAGATAGAAAGGTCTTGGGCCGAGGCTGTAGTGGATGTAGTGTCCTTATGTTCACCTTATGACCAGATCATGAAGAGGATAAAATTTGTGGTATGAGATATTACTTTGCTACACTTTTTTCAGGACATTAGTTGGGACTACCTCTGGTATCATGTAGAGATGACCCCCCATAGTGATAATGAAACTACAAGGTCGAGACTCATAAAAATCATGACACTTCCACATATATTTCTTTCCTAACAAAACATCACATACTTCTAGTGGGAAAACATCACACAATACCTCATCCTTGAAGGGATTTATGTCATAGGACATGCAACACTTCTTGCTGACATGGATATATTGACCCTAGTGAAGCCACTCGATGTTGTATGGCTTCAAGTGTGGTGTTGTTGGAAATTCCAACTAATTTATGACCTCTGTTGATATTAGGTTCTTTGGGATTCCTCTATCAACAATAAAATGTAGTGTTGTCCCCTTCACCCACATCTGTGAATGGAAGAGGTTCTCCACCTCCTCAAGATCCTCTAGTTCTTCCAGTTGGATTGTTGCATTTGTGACAGTAGCAGTGGGTTTTGCATCAATGATATGCCTCCTTTTATTATTTTTTGAATTAGAGTCCATGTCGGGGCTCGGCTTTGTTTCTTTGAGCTCGACCATCGATAAATGTTTTGAGTGACATTCATCAGTATTGTGCAAAGGTTTTTTTTGGAAATTGCACCACTTCCCAGTGTCCATTTTTGTCTTCCTGTTACCCTTATTTTCCTAGGGCTTGGAGTGGTGGTCTTGAGGTTGTTTTTTTTGTGAATTAAGGTTTCCTTTACCATAATTTTTTTTTTGTGGATTTGTAGATCCGAACTCCCACTTGTTCCTCTGTTCAATTTGTTTCTCAATTTTGAAAGCATATCAATAAGAAGATCCCAGTGATGAGATGTCCAGAAACTCCATTTCATTTTGGATGTACCTGTGTAGATCCCTATGGTATTTTAGAATGAGATGTCTCTTAGATTCTTTGATACCCATATTGGTTCACAAGTTATGGAAGGTATTTGTGAAATATGGCATTGTTTGCCCCCTCTCTTGATGTAGTGTGCTCCATCTCATGGACTGTTCGTCATAGTTTCCAAAATGGTAATATTTCTCCTTGAATGCATCCATAAACAAATACCAAGTCGGCTCGGCCCCAAATATTCCAGAATCCTCTGTGGAATTTTGTTCCCAGTGATTTTCCCGCCAATGTTTGACATGGGGTGTAGCCTTAAGGAGCGCAAAGGTGATATTTTCTCTCTTGGAAAAATTGTGAACAAAGAAATAACCTTCTAGCAAATTTAACCTCTTTTCCAAAGAATCTACATCGATATGAACTTGAAATATGGGAATATCAAAATTTAACTTGTACCTTGAATGGTGTAGCATCTCCAAAGAGACTTCTTGATGAATACACACCTAGTAATCGATGAAGAATTTGGGAAAAATTATCCAACATCTCGTTCCTCTAATGCGTGAGGGATTTTGCAAGAAACAACTTGATAGGATCTTCTTCTCCCTAGTATCTCTTTTATTCCACCATGGGAGGCCTCTTGGGCTGGCGACAGTGGTTATCCTCAAGAGAAACTAGATCAAGATCCAACTCTCTATACCTTGACCTCGTCGGGGACATGCACTAAGAAATAATAAGGAATAGCCTACTCTAATACCACTGATCCAAATTATTCTGAGAACAAAATTAAGGAGGAAATATAATAAGTAAATACACATATATATTTCCATAAACAAAGAGATACAATTTAATTCACATTTTTTATTAATGACATAAATGTATAGAAACTGTAAAAATACAAAGTGAATGTGATGCAGGAGAATCATCAGAAAAATTAATGAAGCATTGCGGGAGATGAATCAACGTACAACGCAATGGGAATTAACTGGTTTGGATTCCAATGAAGCAACAACATTTAATTTTGAGACCTTTGTAATTAAATATCCCCTGTGATCTAAATACTAGAACCATTGTATGTATATATGAAAGGTTGTAATTGGCCTTTAAATGACTATAGGATTCTACATATTTTGAGCATGGACTCATATGTAAGTTTGTAAATGTGCATTTACTGTGATAGCTTAGTGATAAGAATTCCTTTATTGATATGTGAAATAACTAAATTGATTTGGAGGGAAGGCTTGAGAAGCCAATAATGTGTATAAATCAATGTAATCTACGTTGTAATACAAATTTTTTTAGAAGAGAAGAGAAGAGAAATACTCTTAGTACCCAGAGAGGAGATTGTAACTTGTTTTGTTTTTTTTGAGACCAAATAGATACTGTTTTGTTGCATTTGTGTTTGTGTTTGTGTACTTGTATGTTTTAGGAATTAGTTTTTGATTCCATTTAAGTTTCAATTGTTTCTCTTTTGGTAGTCTTAATGCAAGGAGTGAATAGTTCCGACAAAAGGTGTGCAGAGGATGAACCTTCTATGGGATTATAATTTCAGGAGAGGCAGTGTGACTCTACACAGAGAAAGGGAAAGGAGTGCAGAGGAAATTATTTAAGATTTCAAAGTTTAGGAGAGTTCGTGGAAGGAGTGGGTAGGCCATAAAATTACTAAGGATCAAAGATCAGGAGGGAAGCGCAAGTGTGCACCAAGTTTCACTTCATCGAACTGAAAAATCTCAGGAGAAATAGAGAAGAGAAGAGTTCAAGGTAGAAACCAAAGGAGTATAATATCCCTTCTTTAAATAACATATGGAAAATATATATTCGTAAGAGGTCGAATTCCATTACAACCATCTGATCAATTAGAAAAGCCCGGTTGTTAAACCTTTGAGTCCTTCGGAATTCGTCGCTTTCATAATTTGGGAAAGTTGGTTGTTGTGGTTTGGAGCGTTAGAAACCATAAGCTATAGCCCCAAATCCCAGAGTGAATGTCGACCATTTATCAATGGAGGAGAGTGGACCGTTAGATGTCTCAGCCCTTCAGGGGTTCGGTGGTTTGACTACCTAGGTAAAGTTAGTTTTTGTGGTTGGAACAAAGGAACTTCAGAGTGTCGGAGTCTCGAAGCACCAAACTATTCCTTCTATATAATCCCTTGTCCCTAGCATGTGGCCACGTGCACAATTCCACCAAAGAAAAGGGAGCCTCACAAATTCAAAATTTTGAACAAGGGAGGTGAGCGCTTGTCGGTAAAGAAAATCCAAGGATCTGTGGGATCCTGAGAGCCAATTTGTCTCTTGCTAAGATACGATCATAGATCGGTAGTTCGTTCTATCCCGTAGGGGATACATCAAGTGGTATCATAGCAAGAAAAAACATTTTGTGGAGATATATTGGAAACCATTTCGTCGAGGAGACACAGGGAGAGACCTGTAGCCAATGCAACTATGGAGGAAGAAATGAGATAGATTCGTGAAAGTTTAGATTCCATGGAAGAAACACAAAGGGGAGAACCAATTATTGGTGATGTTAGTGATGCTAAGAGTGAAAATTCAGAGGAAGAGGAAGATGCAAGAGAATAAGTAGTAGAGGAATGATTGCTGAGAGTTGTTGTCAAGATCAGAACTAGGGAGAAGATGAAAGTCCTAATGTATAAAGGTAATTTGGATGTAGAAGAATTTTTTTACTGGATAAATGCCTTATATAACTATTTTTATTATGAGGAGATTGATGATGAGAATAAAGTAAAGCATGTTGTGACCAGGTTGAAGGGACATGAAGCTTTATGGTGGGACGAGTTACAAGATGACAGAAGGAGGAAAGGTAAGCCAAAGATTAAGAGTTGGGATAGAATGGTATCTAAACTCAAGGATTATCAACTGAATCTTTTTAGAAGATTATAGAATCTGAGACAAAAAGGTTTGTTAGTGAAGGAATATACTAAAGAATTTAATAAGTTGAATATAAGAGCAGGACACAAGGAAAATGATGAAGAGAAAGTTGTTAGGTATATCAATGGGTTGAGGTATGAAATCCAAGATGAGATTAGTTTAGTGATAATGAGAACTATAGAATATTATTATCAAGCATCCATGAAGGAAGAAGAAAAACTTGCCAGTAAATAGAACCATAAGAACAAGGGAAAGAATCCAACCCGAGGAAAAGGAACCATAAGAGAAAAGTTCCAGAAAACAAGGGAAGAATCTAGTAGCTCTGGAAATTAGATATCTAGAAGGGGGGACTCTATAGAAAGGAGAAATTTTTCAAGAGGCAGAGGAAGAGGTAGAGTAGGAGAGATTAAGTGTTATTCTTGTGGGAAGACAAGACACATGTCTTGGGAATGTCTTGAAAACAAAACTGTAGGTTTTAGAGAAACCCACATTACTGTAGCTCAACAGAAGAATGTAGAGACAGAGAAAAGCAAAGAATATATTGAAGAGGTAAGATCACTCACGATGAGGAAATACCTTGTGAAATCGAAAAAGGAGTGCAAGAGCAGCACAAAGAAAGAGTATGTTAAGAATTGCTTGCAAGTCTAGAGATAGAGTATGCAAGGTGATCATAGAAGGTGGGAGCACTGATAATTTAGTTTCCACAGAAATGGTGGAAACGATAAAGTTGGAAATGATAGGACATTCGAATTTGTATAGGGTTTTGTGGCTGTAAAAAGGACATCAAGTCATGGAAAGTAGAAAATGTAAATTTGAATTTAATATTGGTAGTTATAAGGATCAAGTTTTATGTGATGTCATTCCTATGGATGTTTGTCATGTTTTGTTGGGGAGACCATGGAAATATGACATAAATTTCATACATGATGGGAGAAAGAATACTTATACCCTTGAAAAGAATGGGTGTAGACATATGTTGTAGCCACTGGAAGATAAGGGAGTCAAATAGGAGGCTAGTCTAAGTATACTTCTCATGAGTGGGAAGGATCTCTTGAAAGAATTTAAGAAAGATCAGGAGATGCAATTTGTTGTTATAGGTAAGCCGAGATATATCCTTACAAATAATTCCATGAATGACTTGCATGTTGAAATTCATGAATTATTGAATGAGCTTTTTGACATTGTGGTGGATGAATTGCCTCATACTCTACCTCTAATCAGAATCGTTATTCATCATATTGACCTTATTCCAAGTGAAACTTTGCCAAAGAAATAAACATATAGGTTGACCCCTTAGGAGAATGAAGAAGTCAATAAGCATGTACAAGAGTTATTGGACAAAGGGTTGATCAGAGAAAGTCTGAGCCCATGTGCAGTACCAACTATGTTGAGTCCAAAGAAGGATGGTGGCTGGAGAATGTCCACATATTCTAGAGCTGTCAAGAAAATAACCATCAAGTATGGATTTCACTTACCCTAAATGGATGATTTGATGGATTATTTGAGCAGAGCCATTTATTTTTCCAAGATAGACTTGAAAAGTGGTTATCATAAGATGAGGATGAGAGGAGGATATTAATGGAAAACAACATTGAAAACAAATGAAGGGTTGTATGAGTGGCTTGTTATGACATTTTGTTTAACCAATGATCCAATTACATTAATGATATTAATGAATGAAGTTCTCAAAGACTTTACTGGGAAATTTGTGATTTTTTATTTGGATGATATCATATTCTATAGTAAGACTAAGGAGGGGCATTTGAGACACTTGAGGATGGTGTTGAGGATATTACAACAAGAGAAGATATTGATAAATTTGAAGAAATATTCTTTTATGAAGACAAATATTGTGTATTTGGGGTTTTTGGTCTCTTCAAATGTATTGAATATGGATCCAGAGAAGGTGAGAACTATAAACAAGTGTCCTTCTCCAAGAGGTGTGTTTGAGGTAAGGATTTTTCATGGGTTAGAAAGTTTCTACAAAAAGTTCATCAGAAATTTTAGCAATATTTGTGTATCCATAGTGGATACTACAAAGAAAGAACATGGATCCTTTGACTAGACAAAAGAATAAGAGAAAGGATTTAGGCCGTTAAAGGAGAAGTTAACAGAAAAACCCATCTTGATTTTTCCAGATTTTAGGAAGACTTTCCAAGTCATGTGTGATGCAAGTTGAGTTTCCATCGGTGCAGTTTGAAGTCAGGATGATAAGATTGTTGCTTATTTCAATGAGAAGTTGAATGATGCTAAGAGGAAATATTTTACTTGTGATAAGGAATTTTATTCTATAATTCAAGATTTGAACAAGTGGAGGCATTATCTTATACCAAAAGAGTTTATTTTGTATACTAAGAATCATTCTTTGGAGTTTATAACCAGACAAGATAAGTTGAATCAAAGACATGCCAAATGGGTAGAATTCATGTAGAATTTTACTTTTGTCACTGAGCATATTAGTGGGAGTGCTAAAAACGTTGTAGATGCTTTGAGCAGGAGATTTCAAATGGAGACTTTGGGGTTTCAACACCTAAAGGAAATGTACAAGGAAGACCCATACTTCAAGGAGGATTACAAAGCTTGTGAAAATCCTTTGATGGGGGATAGAAGCCAATGGATGGAGTATATAATACAAGAAGGGTTTTTGTTCAAAGGGAGTCAATTATGTATTTAAAAATGTTCAATCAGGGACAATTTGTTGAAGGAAAAGCACGATGGAGGATTGGATGGAAAGTTTGGCCATGATAAGACATATGCACATTTGAGTTCTTCCAATATTGGCTAGGCATGATATCTAATGTGAAGATGGTTGTGGAAAACTAAATAATTTGATAATATACTAAAGGGAAGAATAAAAATACAATACTATACCAACCATTTCCTATTCCAAACAGACCATGGGACGCTATAAGTATGGATTTTGTTCTGAGATTTCCAAGGACCCAGAGGGGAAGTGATTCGATTTTTGTGGTGGTTGACAAGATTTCACAGATGACACATTTTATACCATGTCACAAAAAAAGTGATGCTACTCACATATCAAATCTATTTTTCAAAGAGATTGTGAGATTGCATGGGTTACCTAGGAGTATAGTCTCAGATAGAGACACAAAATTTATAGGGGATTTTTGGAGGAATTTTTGGAGGAATTTTTGGAAGAAATTGGGGATGAATCTATCTTTTATTTCAACATATCACCCTTAGACAGATGGAAAGACTGGGGTAGTGAATAGAATCTTGGGAAATTTTCTAAGAAGTTTGGTGACTGAACTTAATAGTCAGTGGGATAAAGTTCTACCTCAAGAAAAATTTTCATATAATGATTCACCGAACATGAGTACTAGTAAGAGCCCATTCCAGATAGTATATGGAATGCACCGTAGAGGAATTTTTGAATTAAAATATTTTGGAAAAGATGAATTTAGGAGTGCAGAAGCAAAAGACTTTGCTACAAAAATGTAGGAATTGCATGAACAAATCAAAGGCTAGTTGTAGAGTAGCAACCAGAGATACAAGGGAATAGTAGATGAGAAAAGGAAAGAGGTAAAATTTGAAGTTTGATACCAAGTTATATCACATCTGAGAAAGGAAACATTTCCAAGAGGGAAATATAATAAATTGAATATGAAAAATATAGGACCTTGTAAAATCCTCAGGAAATTTTCTTCAAATACTTATGAGATTGAGCTACCAAAGGGAATTGGAATTTCATTTATATTTAATGTAGCATAATTATATACTTATAGAGGGGATGAAACAATAGAAGCATATGATCAAGATACAGTCCATTGGATGAAACATATACCCACAAGAGAAAACATCCATATAGAGAATATTTTAGAACAAAGGATTGTTAAAAGAACCAGGAGGTAGGTTGATTATGAATAATTAGTCAAAGGGAGGGACCATCCCATAGAATATGCCAGCTAGTTGACTAAAACAAAAATTCAACAACATGGAAATGAGTCTATGAATATTTTTTCTACGGGAGTCTGACGCAGGAGCATCATCGAAACAATTAATGAAGCATTATGGGAGATGAATGGGCATACAATGCAATGTGTATTAAATGGTTTGGATTCCAAGGAAGACACAAAATTTAATTTTGAGACCTTTGTAATTAAAGATCCCGTGAAATTTAAAGACTAGAACCATTGTATGTATATCTGGAAGGTTCTAATTGGCATTTAAATGACTGTATGATTGTACATATTTTGAGAATCGACTCATATCTAAGTTTGTAAATGTGCATTCACTGTGATAGCTTAGTGATAGGAATTCCTTTATTAAGATGTGAAAGAACTAGATTTATATGGAGGGAAGGCTCGAGAAGCCAAGAATATGTATAAATAAATGTAATCTATGTTGTAATATAGATTTTTTTAGAAGATAAAAGATATACTCTCATAACCCTGAGAGGAGACTGTAACTTGTTTTGTTTTTTTCTAAAACCAAATAGATAATCTGTTGTTGCATTTGTGTATGTGTGTGTGTACTTGTATGTTTTAGGAAAGATTTTATGATTATGTTTAAGTTTAAATTTTTTCTCTTCCGGTAGTCTTCATGTAAGGAGTGCACAGTTCCAACACAAGGTGTGTGGAGGCCGAACCTTCTACAGGTTTAGAATTTCAGGAGAGACAGTGTGATTTTGCACAGAGAAAGTGCAAGGAGTGCATAGACAAGTCTTTAAGAGTTCAAAGTTCAAGAGAGTTCTTGCAAGGAGTGTGAGGGAAATAAAATAAATAAGAGTCAAATATCACGAGGAAAGCACAAGTGTGTGTCCGGGTTCACTTCATCGAACTAACAAAGTTCAGGAGAAATAGTGAAGGGAAGAGTTCCATTTAGGAACCCAAGAAGTGTAAAATCCCTTTGTTCAAGAACGGACAGAAAATATCTGTTTGTAAGAGGTCGAATTCCCTCACAATAATTTGATCAATTAGAAAAGAGAAGTCGTTAAAACTCTAATTCCTTTGTACTTCACCACTTCGGTAATTTTGGAAAGTTTGTTTATTTAGTTTGGAGTGGTAGAAACCCGAAGTCGGAGCCTCAGAGCCTAGAGTGAAGGGCGATTGTTGATCAAGGGAGCAACGTGGACCGTTAGATCCCTGAGCCCTTCGGGGGTTTGGTGGTTCAACTACCTAAGTAAAGTTATTTTTTGTGGTTGGAATGGAGGAAATCCTTAGTTCCAAAGTCCTAGAGTGTCAAACTACTCCTTCTAGATAAGCCCTTGGCCCTAGCCTGCGGTCACGTGCACAACTCCGCCGGAGAAAAGGGATCCTCGCGAATTCAAATTTTGAACAAGGGAGGTGAGCAATTGTGGGTATATAAAATCCATGGATATGTGGGATCCCAAGAGCCAATTCAGATCCTGTTAATATATCATCCTAGAATGAGAGGTCGCACCAGCCCATAGGGGCTTCATAAGAATGAACTCTCTAGAATGGTGGAAGCTTATCTCTGAGAAGAGATGTGATGGCTATGCTCATTCACAAGAACATGATTTTTAAATTTAGTCTCCAAGGGCCTTTTTAACATAAAGAAAGTATAAAACTCTTAACCCCAGAAGATGAAACAAAAAAAGGTTTGTGGCCCCCCATGGGGGTGGTTGATACGTCAACTTCCCGAGCGCATAACTTTTTCACACGATATTTGTTTGGGGTGCACGATAGCTTCTTGGAAAGGTATATATAAGGAATACACACGATGTCATTACACTCTAGCTAAATCCTACAATGTGACTATTCCACACCCCAAAAAACGTTGTTTAGGGCCTCAAAACAACCCTGAAAGTTTAGGACCCAAAATATTGCAGAAAAATTGTCAAGGTGGAAACTCTTGTTTTGAGCCAGTGGAATGGGTGGTTGGCCACTTATTTCCTCTTGCGTCAGTA
>SNQJ01S0068231.1:11894-31725 GCA_010110895.2 Picea sitchensis | reverse complement strand
CTTATATATGAGATTGAGATATGAAAATGAATAATGAGGCACAACGAAACATAGCTAGATGAATGGCTTAAAAAAGAGGCCACATTACCCTCCTTGTGAGAGTGATCCTCATATAAATATAAGCCTCCACATTCGTTTGGCCTCATTGATGGTGTTAGTTATGGCGCTTCCATGTTAGTGGGGCCTATTATTGGAGTTGTTAGTTATGTTGGTTCCATGAGAGTAAGGCCTGGCAAGGACTATCAATACAAAACGTTGCATGTTGGTGGGAGCGTGTCCAAAAACCCCACATTTCCTCATTTCATGATAATTCTTACCATCTTTTGGAATGCATGATGTTGCATGCTTAAACAAACATCTTCTTATGCTATTAGAGTCTTCGTACATGAGCTATTTATATGTCAATTCATGGTTTTCTTATAATGTTTTGTTTTCATGTTTTTATGTATCATACTACAATGTTTGGAAACTACTTTTAGTAGTAAAGGTCTAATTACTTTATTAGGAACTTAGACTTTAAGTAATTTTTTTTTGGGGGGGTATAATAGGGGTTTCCCTTGCTTTGAATCCATTATCTCGTTAGAAATATAATCAATAAAGTTTCTTTGGAAAAATATTCTCCCATTAATTTAGATTCATGGATGCAATCCACTTGGGTGTGAATGGTCCTCACCACTTTTTTTGGGGGGTTGGAAAAATGTGACTTTATTAATGGTAAAAATATAAAGTACAAATCAATGCGCATCCATCTAAAACACAAGAAGAAAGTCCTTGAGAATTTAGCATCTTTCCTAAAGAAATGCCCTTCACTATAAGTTGGGCTTTAAGTTCAACATATATCATCTCCTAAAAAATCCTAAAGAAAACTATGAATTATTGAACACTATTATACCTCAAATTCTAGATGGTCTATATATAGACAAACAATTATAATGCAATGTAGAACTCTTGGAAGTAAGGTGGAGTGATCACATGAAAATCCCCTAATAGAGCATCTTTCCATAGTAAATGCATGTACATGATACTATTCCAAGGGGGCCAAACCAAATTCCATCATTTTATGGTTCCAAAAATTGCATCGAATCATCCTAGTGCTCCCACAAACAAGAGAAAGTGAATCATCTAACTCTCAGAAGTAAACCCGAATATGAGCAAAGACCTTCAACTGATAAGAGACCTTGTGCTTCCATACTATGTTTGAACACAATCCATTTCCTTTTCTCAACCTCCAAACTGAGTCTTTTGTTGAGGATCTCCATGAATGGATGTCTCAGATGAAGAAAACATGGATATAACTATCATATCTTGTAAATATACATTGGCCTATTATAGTAACAAATCCAATTCCTCCAAATAGGATGATGAGTCTTGTTATTCAATTTGTATGTATCTTCTATAAGGTTATGCCTTTGTATTTCTTGTATGGTAAGATGGTCTAACCTAAGTAGACCCTTTTCATGAGAAGCAAATACCAAGACACCCAATCTCTTGTGGTATGACCCTAAATACAACCCCATACAAGGAGTCCCTTCATAGGCAATCATTTAGGTGAAAACCTCTGTTGGTACCTAAGGGTTTGAAGACTGCGTGGATGCCACAAGTTAGCACCATGCATGTGCTCAAGGATATGTACTTTGTGGTGCCAAGTTTCAACGTCTGCGTCAGCCAAGGGATTCATTGTGCGCACTGACCCATTTTGTATTGCACACAAGGACTTAAAGATATCACATGCAGGTTGGATCCGTACAGATATTCATGAATCATTGTAATTGTTTTTGTAACAACCCGTCTGGTCATGGTCGAGGTTGTGGATGAGCTGGCAAGTTTGTTATGATTGCCACACTCCATGGAAGATATGGGGGGATGCATGCAGATATGTAAGGGTTGGGTTTTTATTCACTAGGGTGATCAAGTAGGACGAGAATGTGAAAGTTGTAGATGAATTAGAGCTTCAATTTTTTTTTGTATCAGTTATGGCTATGTTTAGAAATATTGTGTGTGAATATGAGAGAGAAAGTAGATTTGGGCGCATGGCTCATGTTTGTTTTCACTGTTAATGCATCTTGGGCACGCTTCAACCTCTATGTATGAAAATGTATTTGAATGCCTTTGAGTTTAATGAATAAAGTTTGAAGCACGTTTATCTCTACATCTGATGAGTTATGGTTTGAATCTATGCATGTTTTACATTATTCCGCGTAGTAAGCTTGTGATAGTTACGAATGATTGATTGACTATTTCACAAAGGTTTCTTTTTATGTTTTATTCCTTCACACCCTGCACAAGACCAATGGTCTCTATGATTTTCATGGTGTCTTGGGTGAGACCTTCTTTAGTCCTTGAAGATTGAATACGCTGATGCCTTTGGGGTTTTGTTGGTAAATCCTATTGAATCATGAGTTTGAAACCCCCCATTCGAGCCAACAAATAGTTCCATTGTCGGGCCTTGAAGGTTTTGTACTGCATGTTGAAGGAAGAAAATGAGGTGGAAACCTTCCAGGAAGGAGATATACGATTGACTATCTGAGAATGAGACAAGTTTGCGCAATGAGAGACCAAGAACCAACAGATCAACCTCAAACGTTGGAAGCAAAGGTACATTTATACAAATTTACATGAATTTTCTTTGCCTAGTTTCCTTGTTCATTGCATGAGTGGATAAAGAGACATACATGTATTAACTTTGCATGGGGAGCCCAAGAATCACCGGTTTGGGACCAAAATAGGATCAATGGAATGAGATCCGTGGATAACAAGTGGGCCGGGTCTATCGAGTTCTAGTTTGAGCGTGTGAAAGAAGGGTACATTGTTGAGTTTGCTATTAAATGTAGCATGTCTTTCAACAATGTTGAAAGAAAATTTGCAGCCGAACCTAGAAGGAGATTATTGGAAGAAATCCCTATGTGGATAAAGATGTTGTTCATGGAGAAGGGGCTAATGCGCATGGAACCCGATAGAATGATCAAGTAAACCCTCCTGCGTGGAGGGGGGGGATGGAAAGGAGGAAGAAGAAATAAAGTGGGTCTAGCAGAAGGGATCCAAAAGAAGATGAGGTGAAGTGAGAAGAGAATGGATCCGGAAGAGTACAGAAAGAGAGCCGAGAGATACGCAAGAAGAGCCGAGCTAAGGAGGCAAGTCGAGCATATAAGCAAGAAAAAGAAAGCAAGGGACGACGAACGAGTGGTAAGATCCAAGATGAAGAGAAAATAAATCGTACTAGAAGGATGTGCGGGTGAAAGATTTGTGCTAGAGAGAAGCATAGAAGGAGATAGGTCGTTGAAGAGATGCGGCCCTAGGGATGAGGTATCAAGAGAGGATACCAGAAGTAGTGGGAGTAGGATCAAAGAACCCGAAGTCAGACCCCCTTGGCTAGTAAGAGACATAGTCATGTTAGAGGAAGATGGAGCGCATAGTAGTAGCACCAACATAACAAAAGATAGTGACGAAGCCCTCCAAGGAGCAGAGACCTTGGCGCTTATGGGAAGACTTGCATAGCTAGAGATAGGGAGCTCTTTTGGATCCCTCATCGAAGAAGATGAAATAATATGGAGGAATCCCCTCTTTGAACCACCCCCTTGCGCATTTGTCATCAAGAAAAAATAATTGAATCAAGTGCATAGGTAAGAGAAGTAGAATAAAGAGAAAGCGAAGATAGGAGTAAAGGAGAAGTCGAAGTCAACGACACTTTGCAAGGAAGAGCATCGATATCAACAACAACTAGTAGTCATTCAGGAAGACATAGTTCTAGATTGAGTATGGCGAACCAAGTCTCAACATTGAGGCTTCCCGCATTTCATGGGACGAGAAGAGACAATGCATAACAACATTAGTTTATGCATGGAGCTATATGGTTTGTGAAGAGAGTTACAGACGAAGCATCCAACATTGGGCAACTGGAGACCACCTTCAAAGATAGAGATCCAACGTGGTACATGAAGTATAAGGCTATTGCATTGGTGGGACAAACAAGGTCCCTCACGGAGATAAAGAGAGATCTATTTAGGGATTTTCAAAAACCTAAGTCAGAATCACAGTGCATAACTTAGGTCAAAGAGATCAAACAAGAAGTTGGAGAAATCGTGTGGGACTATGATGAATGGTTCAAAATTTTGTTGGATAGACTGACGTTTCAAATCCAAGACGTCTGGCATAGAGAATGATTTATTGCAGGACTCCTACCCCATATTATTGTCCAACTTACCCAGTAGAAAGTGACAATCTAGGCAGAGGCCGTGGATATTGTGATGCGGCTTATAAGTTATGCTAGGAGGTGGTAGAACATCAACAGGGCTGGTGCATGTACAATCTTAGCGCGCGAACCTCACCATGCAACTACAAAATATGGCTAAGGCTAAGGTAGTACGCAAGAATGTGTGGTGTACTACGTGTCGCACCGAAGGTCACCACAGGAATGGGTGTCTTATGTTAGAGAATTACACAACGGATGCGTCGAATCTATTTCCAACATGACCAAAAATAGTGTGGTGTGAGATCTATCGATAATGGGGTCATATACCTCCCCGTTGCCCCACATTGCAAAAGTATCAAAATACCACACACACTCCATTTTTCGAGTTTTGCAAATCCATGGGCCATGATGTGAACCACTGTTGGTCACTATAGCTGATGCATGAGCACATTGCAGACACTTTCCAGGTCTAGGAAGAACAGAAGGGTGGTGTTGGCACAAAGGCAGACCCGGGGTTCAGTTCTAATAGTGCACCAACAAGCCCTAACTACTGGCCCTTTTGGCAACACCTGCAGAGCAGATGCAGTCTCACCTGAAGTAGCTATAGGGGGTTGCAGGACACAGGTGTCTACAACTAGAGGAATTGCAAAGTGGATCTAGGGCAACACTCTCACACAGATCTAGTGATACTTTATCTTTCTTAATCCTACTGCACAAACTATATCTCAGATTTAACACAATATTGCATTAACAGTATATCAAAGATAAGAAGAACACAACATCAATCACACACAACAACAAGATATACGTGGTTCACCCTCTCCCTAGGGCTACGTCCACAAAACTTCCCTTTATAATATATTAGATGAAAGCATATAGTTCTATTTGCATTTTTAGCTTGCAAATCTCTCTCTTTCTCCCTCTTCTCTTCTCTCCCCTCCCTGCGCACCCAACTGCAGGGTTGATCTTCGCACCCAGCTGAAGATCTTACAACACAGACTTCTCTCTCAGTAATAACAACAATCACTCATCATACATAATCTCCCTCTGTCTCTAACCCATCCTAGGTCCTCTTGACCTTTATTTATACAATACAATGACTCTCGGACAACCTTAGGCCGAAACCTAGGTGTCTAAAACCCTAGGTCAACTTGACTCGCGTTTTAAGGGCTTCGCCAGCCTGTCTTTCCTTCTTGTTTGTGAGGTTCTCCAAAGCATCCATTGGTGGCTTTTTCCGCTTGCTGAGTCGTCCACAATCCATATTCCTTGTTGATCTTTCTTCCTCGATCTTCCCGTCCAACGACTTGCTTTCTCTTACTTCGCTCCGTTCTTTCTTCTCTTTTGGTCACTTCGACCCAATCTCAGTCAACTTGTCTTCCGCACAGTTCGCACTTCACGCTTCTTTCCTTACTCTTCGCAACCTTCCATAACCAAGGGCCAACAAGCCCCCAACACTCACATGTGACTGGTCCCGAGGCACTTCAGGTCTGAATCTTTGCTTTACTTCGACTCCAGACTGCATGGGGCAACCTATGTTTTCTTCTCTTTCCCACTCTTCTTTCCTTGTGCAGACTATCTTTTTTGTGTTTGGTACCTAGTTTCAACTGCACCTGATACTTAGACCCTTTTTCTCATGCTTCTATGGTGAGCTGCTAGGCAGCTGGTTGTCATAGTACAATTTCAACCGGCTCCCATTCACCAAACCTTCCTTCCATTCTCCATTCAAAGTTTTCAATTGCGCAATTCCTCCTTCTGTAATGTAAGCAACCTCATATGGCCCAAGCCAATGTGTCCTGAACTTCTCTGGATGCTTCATGAACTTGCTGTCGTATAACAATACCAGATCTCCTTTCTTGAAGGATTTCTTCTTGATGTGCCTACCATGATAGGCCTTTTCTCGTTCCTTCTGTACCTGCTGATGGAATCCTGCAATAAATCGATCTTCTTCTAGTTCTACCAACTACGCAAGCCTCTCTTGAACAATGTCAGTGTTATCCATATTTGTGAATGCTGCAATTATGAGACTAGGAACCAAATATTCCATAGGGATAACTGCTTATAGGCCAGACACCAACTTAAAGGGAGTCTGCATTGTTAGCTTCTTGCAAGTAGTTCTATAGGTCCATAGCACTGCTGGTACTCTCAAATCCCAATCATCCCTATTCACACTGCAAATCTTTGTCAGCGCTGTCTCCAAGATTTTGTTGAAGGCTTCGACTGTACCATTCGCCCGCGGGTGGTAAGGGGTGCTCTTCTGGTGATGAACTTCAAATTCTCGAGTCAGGGCTTCAATAGTCTTATTAATAAAATGCATACCTTGATCACTCATCAGGGTCTTCGGGCATCCAAACCTGGTTATGATGTCATCAAATATGAAGCGCACACCTGTAGTTGCACTACAATCCTTGACTGCTCTTGCTTCGGCCCATCTAGTCAAGTACTATGTCGCCGTGATTATGTACCTTGCTCCTGTGTGCTTTCCTGGTGGATTTATAGGTCTCATGAAATCAATGGCCCATTTCTCAAATGCTTGTAAAGTTAGCTGGGGTGCTAAAGACATCTCATCTTTTCTGGACGGTTTCCCAACTCGTTGGCATACATCGCAGGCTCTGCGATAATCCTTAGCATCCTTGTGTAAAGTGGGCCACCAGAGGTCAGCTCTAAGAACCTTCTACACTGTTGCTTTCCTTGCGCAGTGTCCTCCTGCGATGCCTTCATGTGCTTCTGCTAAAATTAGTGGTCTTTCTGCCTCCATAACGCATCTCCTCAGGATCTCATCAGGTCCCATATTGTATAACTGTCTGGCTATAAGTGAAAAATCTGCAGCGCGTACTACCAGTTATTTCTTCTGAATGACTGTGTATTCATGAGGTGTCGTTCCTGCCATTCCTGTTGATAGGAACTGGACTATCTCGGTGAAGTGGTCATCGATCTTCCTGATGGCCAACAGTTGTGCATCAGGTAGTGTATCTTCCAAACTAGTAGGTTCCTCTCCATGTTCCAACTTAGACAAGTGGTCAAGTCCCTTGTTTATTCTCCCTGGCTTGACCACAATATCAAAATCATATTCCTGAAATAGCAGTAGCCATCTGCATACTCTTCCCCCCAACACTGGCTTGTTGACTAGGTATTTCAACGCAGAGCAATCAGTGAACATCTTGAAGTGGCCTCCCAACAAGTAGTGACGCAACTTCTGCAGTGCGCACACCATGGCTAAACATTCTCTCTCAGTGGTGGTGTAATTTATCTTAGTTGTTGAGAGCTTCTTGCTAGAAAAGGATAACAGGTGGTCAATATCTCCTGCTCTTGGTTGTGCTAACACTGGTCCTAGTGCAATAGAAGATGCATCGACATGCACATGAAATTCCTTGCTCAAATCTGGGAAAACCAGAATAGGCGCAGTAACCATTTTCCGTTTTAGTGTGTCGAAGCTCTACTGACGCCATTGGGGGCATGTTGGCCCTTGGTTATGGAAGGTTGCGAAGATTAAGGAAAGAAGCGCGAACTGCGCAGAAGACAAGTTGACTGAGATTGGGTCGAAGTGACCAAAAGAGCAGAAAGGACAAAGCGAAGTAAGAGAAAGAAATCCGTTGGACGGGGAGATCGAGGAAGACAGATCAACACAGAATATGGATCGTGGATAACTCAACAAGTAGAAAAAGCCACCAATGGATGCTTTGGAGCATCTTGCAAGCAAGAAGAAAAGATAGGATGGTGAAACCCTAAAAGCGCGGGTCAAGTTGACCTATGGTTTTAGCACCTAGGGTTTTGGTATTTAGGGTTTTAGACACCTAGGTTTCGGCCTAAGGTTGTCCGAGAGTGATTGTATTGTATAAATAAAGGTTAAGAGGACCTGGGATGGGTTAGAGACAGAGAGAGATTATGGATGATGAGTGATTGTTGTTATTACTGAGAGAGAAGTCTGTGTTGTAAGATTTTCAGCTGGGTGCGAGGATCAACCCTACAGTTGGGTGCACAGGGAGGGGAGATAGGAGAAGAGAGAGAAAGAGAGAGATCTGCAAGCTAAGAGTGCATATAGAACTGTATGCTTTCATCTAATATATTATAAAGCGCAGTTCTGTGGACGTAGCCCTAGGGAGAGGGTGAACCACGTATATCCTATTGTTGTGTGTGATTGATGTTGTGTTCTTCTGATCTCTGATATACTGTTAATGCAATATTGTGTTAGATCTGAGATATAGTTTGCGCAGTAGGCTTAAGAAAGATAAAGAATCACTAGATCTATGTGAGAGTGTTGCCCTGGATCCACTTTGCAATTCCTCTGGTTGTAGACACCTGTGTCTTGCAACCCCCTATAGCTACTTCGGGTGAGATTGCATTTGCTCTGCAGGTGTTGCCGAAAAGGCCAGTAGTTTGGGCTTGTTGGTGCACTGTTAGAACTGAACCCCAGGTCTTCCCTTGTGCCAACAAATGGTTCCATTGCCGAGACCTGAAACTGTGATTGTTGGGAACTGAGGGAAAGAGGAAGCACTGTGCGTAGATCTATTGTCCTAGTATGAAGTACTCTACTTGACTTGCGAAGCTCTGTACTAAGAAAGGAGGCAGATCTGAAGAAAAGAGGTAAGATCTGAAAGATTTGTGCTATGATAAAGGTAAAAACAATGAATTTTTTTGATTGAAGAGATCAGATTTGAAAGCTTTGTGCTCTGTTAAAGGTAAGATAAGTGGAAAATTTTGTTTCGAAAGTATGGATCTAGGTATGTTTGATAAATTATAGTCTGAAAAATAGGGCACAATTAGAAGAAATAAGTTTTGATATGAGTAGATCTGATAGAAATTGTGAAAGATATGTTATTCCCATGCATAGAAAAGATTTTTGGACTAGCAAATGGATGCAGGATCCTAGGAAGAATTTTCTGCAGGTTAGCCACCATAATCCTAGTGCGTAGTACAAAAAATGACGAGGATCATTTAAGAGAAAGAGATGATTAACTCTTTGTTATAGTTGCAGAAGACCGAGACATCTTGCTAAGGAATGCCCTGGTAGAAAACCTAGTTGTCTTTGTTGTAAAACTATGGACCATGAAGTTCTGGATTGCCCTAGAATGATTGCTAAGGTTGAAAGAATGAATATGAGACAAGAAAACTCTAAGGAAGACCAAGAAACTGAGACCATGGCAGAACCACAGAAAGAATCAGAGACTGTATTACTACAAATGAAAGAAACCCTGAATGAGCACATAGATATCAACTTATCAGAGATCTTCAAAGAAAAAGTGTGCATAGAAACAACAATATGATACTTCGACATAGATTGTGTTCTGGATGAGGAAACACAAGTGAATATCATGACATAAAGAACCTGAGAAATTTTGGGAAAGCATGCTATGATTCCTTCATTGGGAGGAATATGATTATTTAGAGGAAAACTGATAACCCTATGTAGAAGACTTACCCAGACATCTATGACTATTCATGGAACTTCGACAGAGGAAGAATTTGAGGTTAAATTTATTGAGAACATCTCCCCATTTGCTATGTTACTAGGAAAAACCTGGATTGAGAAAGATCAGACCCAAAGAAAAGAAGAGGAAGATTTAGAACAAAAAAAGCAAGACCCAAGAGACTTCATGGCTAAGAGAATAGCACACTTACTGAAATAACAAGAAAACTAGTCGAAGCTACTGAGGACCAAAAATCTGGATGTCGAAGTTGAAAGAACACAAGAAGACTTGAAACACCTGTCTGTACAGGAGAGTAGAACACCTACCCCAAACACAGAAGAAGTATTTCCCTTTAATCTTAGGAAAGATCACCAATATCGTGAAGTTACTATGCCAAGAGGAGATAAGAATCAAAATGGAAAGATGAATACCGAGATACAGATCACAAGGAAGAAGGCTAGAAATCTCAGCAAGAAGAAAGAAAAGTTAGAGAAGTTATAGGAAGTTCCAGAGAAAACTTCGCAGAAGGAAGGTCTCCAGAACTCGAACTTCGCCGGAATATCAGAGCAACTCAGATTGACACTTCTCCATGGCGGAGCAATGTAACCGTTAGAGGCATTATTACCGTTAGATTTCCGTTCCCAAATGGTTAAAACAACAATTATGATCAGAAATCTCTCCATAAGACCGTTGGGATCGCGCTGTAACAGACATAACTGCATTGATGAAGGCTTCTTGTCTGTTGGAGGGATCTGTTACATCGATGTCTACTTATTCCGTCGACTGTTGCGCCAAGAACACTTTCGCGAATTGCATCCAAGATAACTCATTATTGCCGTGTTGTGTTTACTAAGACCTTGCCACCTGTTCCATTGCATTGAGCGTTTGTTAATCAACCTGAGTTTTCCGATCTCGAGTTTGCATGTCAGATGAACTCAGTGCCATAGAAAGTTCTATCAAAGAAGTTCTAATTGAACTTATGGCTGAGAAGGTGATGTTTGTTGGAATTGAAGCTTCATCGACGAGAGGAGTGCACACCTCCTCGTCGAATGCTCGCGGATCCAGACAATCCCGAGCTGCGGCTGAGAAAAGAACCAAGCATCGAGATGACTTGGAAAACGTGAAGTTAATCCCATCCATCTTGCCTGACTACATCCCGCTTCTGGCCGGCACGATGAATCGTGATAGTGTCCCCAGGGACTTCGACTACACCCTGATTACTGCGTACCTCTTGAAGGGGACATGCACATGCAAGCCTCAACAGGATAAGATTTTGACGTTGAATATCAACGACTTCAACTTGGGAGACCGCAAGAACTTTAGCATGCTCGCACCTCACATGTATTTGACTAGAACAAAGGGGAAGAAGTCGAGGATAATCCCCCAACCATGGACAATGGACCTCGCGCAGCCCACCATCCTGAACGTAATGAAGATACCCCATTTTGGAAGGCACCAGGAGGTTAACACGTGCATTAAGATTCTGCTGTCGAGCTTCTATGACAGTTATTTGTGGCTAGACAGATGCATCACCGTCGATCTGACACTGATCCATCAAATCATTGGATTAAGCATGCAGGGACCTGGCCCGCAAGAATTTTACCCAGAAAAGGCTGCAGATCGTGCCCTAGCGCAGAAGATTAAATATACCTACGACGATGTGGAGAAGGGGAATCGAGGCTACAAGGTAGCCTTCATCTAGAATGGCCCAGTGCGTCTCCCTTTTCAGTGGATTGCTGGTAAGATAGTAAGAAAGAACAGACCCATGCAGGTCACGGGGTTTGTTGTTGACCTTGCAGGAAAATGCGTGGAGGGGCTACACATGAACTAGGTAAGCTACTTAGTGAACCAGTTAAAACAAGACTGTCGTAAAGCTCAGGATCAAGGATATGAGTTCCACTTTAGTTGGCTGCTAATCCTCATTGCGTTCATAGCTTGGGAGATGCCGAAAGGTGCGACCTTCCCTAAAATAGAGCCATCTGAACCCTTAGCCGTAAATTTCACCACGCTCTCGTATTCGAACGATATGGGAAAACAATGGAAATCAAACACGGTGTTCCACATCTACTACCTGTAGTTAAAGAGGGATATTGAGGCTGTCCCTCGTATGACATCGAACACCCTGCACAGGTTGAGGCCATTTGTGAAGTTCTAGGCAGACAAACAATTTATCTATATCACTGCGCGTGGAGATGAACACAAAGAAGCACTACAAAGTTACTACAAACTCACAGAGTAGGACCTAGAAGAAATAACTAAGGAATGGATTGCATAGCTCCTTATCCCGATTGACCTCGCAGGATTGTATGACCCCGAACTAATTGGAAGCCCGGTGGTCACTCGCGAAGGGTATGATACACCTGGAACTAGAAGAAGGAAGAAGACAGAAGAGGTACAGAAGCTAAACAACACATCATAAGAGACTGCTTCATAATCACTTAGCGGAGGAGGTGATGACGAAGTAGATAAAGAAGAGAACAATGGAGAAGAAGACAAGCAGAAGCAAGGCAAAGTAACACCGTCACAGAATCCCCCTGATGACGCAGAGTCGTCTAACAAAAGAAAGGTTTCTCCCATGAAACCCACATTGCGGAAGAAGTCAAAAACTAGTAAGACCAAGCTGCAGATTGTGCTCACGCTCGATGAATTCGACTTCATAATCACAGCTGTATCGGATGCCTCAGAAGATCTTTTGCAGAGAAATGAAGCCAAGCAAGAGACCATGTACGAAAGGCTTGAAGCAGAGTTGAGAGGGGTACGGAAATACCTTCACTCCATCCGCACAGTGTCCATTGCACCCCCACCATCAGAAGAACCAGAGTTGGGAGATGAGCCTACCCAACTTCGTAGAATAGCTGATGTGACCGAAGCTCGCCTTCGTTGTGCATAGGAAGAAAAAGAACATGCCACACTGGCCCTTAAGAAAGCACAAGAGGAAGTGATAGAGAAACATCGAGTTGCGCAACCGAAAAATGATGACCTACAAACAAAGTTCGAAGAGGAGAGAGCACAGATTCAACAAGAGAAGGAACAGAGGCTCGTGGAGCAGGTTGTAGTAAAAGAAACAGTCAACATAGTACTTTGCTTTGTGACGGGCTTAGAGAAAGAAGAGGAAGACCCAGTTGAGCACCAAGTAGCGAAGATTGTTGAAGCCATCCAACAGCTTCAACAGAGAATAACATATCTAGAACTACAAACAATACCAAGTACTCCGCAGGACGTGCGAGACCAAAGAGATGCCACTTCCCGGAGCACAGTTGAGAGGATCAGAGCATTAGATTTGGAATGTAAAAAACTTAGCAGTAGAAGTGTGCAGAATTATGAGCGACTTATTGAGGACCCTAAACTGAAGACATTGGAGTCACGGCTCCAGGAGGCAAAGCAACAAGCAACGACAATACAGGCGCAGTTGAAACTCTTGTCAGCAGTTGAGAGGATGAAAAGGTCCCAGAAACAACGCACTTCTCAACAGTAGGTCCATACCATACAGAGAAAAGTCATGGAAGTGATTCAAAGGCTCCAACCAGTCCTGGATGAAGCTTTCCAACTGTTTGAGAAAATTGAAGGCCGAGGAACATAGCTAGAACAAGTAGTCACTGAAGTCGAACAACGCTTGGAAGAACTTGTGAACGAGGCAGTTATTCAGGAATTCATCGAGCAAGAGGCCCTGGCGAAGCAATAGGTCGAAGCAGATCGAGTCAGGCTCGAGGATTTTGAGGCAGAGCTAACCAGATCAGAGTGACTCGGGACGAGTCACAGGTGAGTGTTGGGGGTCTATTGGCCATTGACCAAGTTTTGAAGATCCTTGGTCACTTTTGACCCCTTTTTGGGACTTCGACAGGCTGTCGACGGTGAAGCGCAAGTTGAAGCAGAGATCGTGGGATATCGCCCCCCTTTTAGGGATTTTTTTTGGTTTTGGGATTATGTAACGGGTATGGGGATGTCGGCCCATGGGTTTACCCATGTCTAGGCCCTTTTGTAATGTGTAAATAGATGTCTAGGCAATGTAAGAGGAGACAATGTGTGCATATGTGTGATGTTGTGCTAAGTGCCAGTGATAGTTATAAATGCTTTGTGCATGTTGTGTTGGACACTGGCAGAGCTAAGTACAAGTGGATATAAGAAGCTTGTGTAGATTGTAAGAGGGCTTTGTGCTGTAACCTATCTCGAGGAAGGAGGATCTAGCGGAGTGCGCACAAATCTCCTGTCCTGTGCGGAGTAGGATTCTGTGGCTCTGTGCATGTAGATGATTGACAAAAGGCAATAAAGAAAAGAAGAGTTGGTGGACGTAACCCCAGGCTGGGGGTGAACCACATATATCCTGTGTTATGGTTGCTTTCTGCATTATGGTTGTTTAATTGCTCATATGATTTATGCTTAGTACAGTACTGTATGTTTAGATGTATTTGATACGATAGCTTAGTGCTTGGTGATGTGAATGAGTACCAGATATGGTATATTTTGATGTTCTTAGTGCTTGAATGTGTTGGACATTGTTGCATACTACGCTGCTATGTAATTAAGGTTTATCTGCGTTGTAAACAAAGGCTAGATACTAAGGAATGATAACTGCTAAATGCTTTGTTAAGGTATTGTAATCACATATCTGTGTCCCAGCTAGGTTGCAGATATCTGAGTCCTGCAACCACCCCTGCCTCTACCTCAGGTGAGACTTCATCTGCTTTGCAGATGTTGCTGAAAGGGCCGATAGTTAGGGTTTTGTTGGTGCACTGTTGAAGCATTGAACTTTGGGTCTGACCCTGTGCCAACAGGTGGAGACTATGAAGGATTTGACAGAGGAGGATACCAAGGAGGCCAAAGAGGATGATATGGACGGGGAAGAGGAATCCGATACGATGGTGGTGGAGGAAGACCGCCTACTTTCTTTAACTGTGGTAGATTAGGCCACTTGTTGCGATTATGTACCAAGCCATGCACACCCTATGGGTATTGCCATAACACAGATCACGTCATGGAGGATTTCCCAGACTTGTTGAAAAAATGGGAAGAGAAGAAGGGGCACTGCAATATGGTGACTGCAGAATCACGTGAAGGTTAGAAGACAAAAACATAATTTGATGTATGGGTGGTAACCTGAGGAGGCATCCATATGTGAATGGACCTAGAATGAGGAGAAATATCACGTCAGAATGTCGAAGGAAATATTTGAAAAGTAGCACAAACACCTCCAAAGTTTGATGCAGTGTAACAAAAGCAGTTCCTACGCAACACAACGCATAAAGGGTGCTCGACAAAGCCAACGCGAGCGAAGAATTACAGTGCATGACACAAAGGACATTCGAAGAAACCTACACACATGAAGAATGGAAACGCATGGTGCAGAGGGCGCGAGAATATGCCCATGTGTATGAGGAAGTACAATGAGCAACACAAAAGGCAATGGAAGATAAAAACGTGCATGAAAAGATGCGATGCATGGCACGAGAGGAAACCCAGTGAAACACTTACCGCGAGGATGAATATAAAAACCAAGTAAGTGACTTCTTGCACTGTTTCCTTAAGATGTTAAGTGATCCTAAAGATGCAAAGAAATTAACCCACATGTTAACAAGATGTATGGAGGAAGAGGAGACCATAATGGTTGTTTCTAACCTACTACTAGAACGAGATGTGTGCTAAGTCAACAGAAAAAAACACACAGGAAGAGAATTCATAATTCAAGATGACAACTACACCATGCAACTATGAAATGGACGACTTCATGTTGGACCTGGGATCCAACGTGAACATCTTGCCGAAGAAATATTGGGAGTTGATAGGTAAACCACACTTGATGTGGTCGCCTATTCAACTCATGTTTGCTAACTGATGCAAAATCTATCCTATTGGCAGGCTAGAGCAAGTGGAAGTGGGCATTGAGGGGGTAAATACCAAAGTAGACATTGAGGTGATTGAGATTATGGATGATTCAAACTCCTATCCAGCTCTACTTGGAATTGACTGTGCATTCGGTAACAATGTAGTACTGAACTTGAAGTAGCGACATATGTCCTTTGAGACAGATACCTTGTGCATTCTTGGTCGTTGGATCCAAATGAGGGTGACATATATACTGATCTCGTGAATGAGGATGCACATAGTTCCATCACAAAAACCATATATAATATTATAGGGCGTAAGGAGGATTACGTAAATCCAACAACTAATGGCGAACTGAGTTGGAGAAATGTTCGCTCCTATGAGAGATTCATAGGATTCTATGGATAGATGGTAGAACAAGATATATGAGGTTTCAACTAGGAAATGTGCACAAATAACCAAGACAATGTGATGGATCGGATCAGATTTGTGCGACATATCGAGGTTTGATGGAACATGCTCGATAGACACATTCTTAGCATAAATGACAGAGTTGGTTCTTGAGACCCAAAGGATACATACCATGGATGTAGTAGTCAAAGGAATACTTGCGCGTTGGTGGGCAACAGACTGCATAGATCTACATGAATGGGTGTAGGTGGTGGAATGTATTTAAGTAATATTTCAGAGCTTGACAGATCTTGAATTGATGAACCAGTACCAGGGTACTAAAGAGAATTTCCAGAACACCACACAGAAGGTGGTCTATGCACCCCCGTACACTATTGGCACACTCTAGACCACTAGATAAGTTACGCACATAAAAGTTGGAACCGCTCCATAGATTTTCCACTGGTCTGGATAACACAATATAATCAACACGACCCAACAGAAAGCCATGGCAAGGGTTGATAAACATAATTCAACTCAAGAAGCGTCACGATCCGTTAGGGTCAGACGCGTTATAATAACATATCCTGCATAGAATGAGAGTGTGCAGTAGATAGACATTGCGTAGGAATAGAATAAGACTTAGGGTAGACTAGAAGTAATAAATAGGAAGATTAAGCAGGTTATCACAATAAAGCAAGGCGAGATAGGCCATACCCGGAAATAGATTTTGAATATTTGGGGAAGATTAAGGTTTAAATGTCCGCGTACAAAGAAAATGACAAAACATTTGGACTTGATAGTTGGCTACTTGGACGAAGAAAAATATGACGACGACAAGAAAGGTCGCTAGTGCTCACACAAGTGATGATAGCATGGGGAACTAAAATCAATAATGGTAATAATTCCCCACAACACATAACAATTATGGTAGGGAAAAGTACTGCAGGTCCACATTAACGATGGACATAGACCTTGATAGCAAACTTAGTGGTCAGGTATCGTGGGAGGAAGGTTACCCATCGAGTATTTAACATCCCACGACACTATTCCCACTCATTATTTTTGTAGAGTGAATAGAGTATCAAGCTAAGAGCCAAAAGCATAAAGAGTGAACAAGTTGGTGCTGAGAACGTTATAGTTTGGAAAAGAGATCCCGAATAGAGGGGCAACACAAAAAACTAGAGATGCTAAGAAATAAGTAGAAATAATGGCTTTCGGGAGTAAAACCCAAGCACAAAAGAAAGCCCAGAGGAGAAAAGAGAAGTTCATTCCCTTGCCTGAGCTATCACCCAATATTTGAAGGTTGAAACCAGAATGCTCCCTTTTTGCATCATCGAGGAAGACATGCAACAGGTTGGCACCAAGTGCCCACAGAAATTTCGACCCACACTCAATGACGAGGGGGAGAAATTAGAAACAAGGACCAAGAGACGACATGAGAATAAAATTGGATAGAACATCCAATGGAAAGGAAAGGAACTGGTGTGCGAGAAACGATGGGCTGCAATATCCCAAGAAAAGGGAAAAGGACTAGCGGGCTAGCAGACATGCAAAAATACATATAAGGAATTCAACAGGGATNCACCACCTATAAAGAACAATGCACACCACTTAGGTCAAGTCCCAACCCAAAATCTAGCGAATAGGAGAAAACACCAACTGCGATGAAGTAGACAGGAAATGCACTTTTCATGGAGGAAGTCCCATTGTATTCTTCCATGCACAAAGTGGTGTCTGACTAGCACAGATACAAGGAGATTGACACTACCTCTCTCGCACAATAACCTGGGAAGACTTTCTCCCCAATCTTGGGCATCATCAAATAGGTCCACGCCGATTTGATTGTGCAAAAATTAAGGACTAGAGCGTTATTGAAAAATTGGATGGACTCCAGCATCAATTGAAGGCTCCAACAATCGAGTTCTCCCCCAAGAACATCGAATGACAGAAAAAATGACCAGAACTACATCTATGTGCATCAGTACCCCAAGGAGAGTGATGCATTTTAACCCATTGGCTATCACAACTATGGAACCATTCACTACCACAAAGCCTCACCCATTACCATACACTAAACTAACATTGGCATAGGTTCCTCTACAGGACTTGCATACCTATATCACTGAGAGAATGAATGAATTGGGGGATAGGCACCATGTAATCAACAAATCCTATGCCAAAATAAAACAAAAGCACGACCAAGAAATTGTTGCACTTAGGGACACCCAAGACAAGCATAACCAAGAGATAACAACCCACAAAGAGATCAAAGTTGCACACAATGAGATTAAAGTGTTCATGTTTCTGGTAGTTGCGGGAGATATTCACTTCCTGAATAACCTCTCATATAGATGAAGGTGCCAAGACATCAGAGGAAAACCATTGAAAGAATTAAAGAAGCCCCAGAAGAAATATATGGCTCTAGAAGTCAAGTTTGCATGCTAGTAAAGATAAAGTAAAATGTATTTTCCATAAAGGACAGGTCGGCCCCACTGGAAAAGTTCACTCGTAGATTAGTATAAATAAGAGTAGACGCGAGCTCATTTACACATACTCTCGCCGCTCTCTAGATAGGGTGAAAGTCTAAGTGTGAGTTGTAGCTGCTGAAATCTAATGAAGGAAGGAAGGTGCAAGTTTGGTTGGGGTATATCTCTAAGCTTTTGGTGGTGCGATAGAGGTGGACTAGTGCTCTAGCACTATGGATAGGGTTTACATTGATGATTTTTCTCCATGTTGAGATAAGTATTGTTGGATTCTTTCTTACTGGTTTGCTCTAGTAAATAGAGCCTATTTTGTCTTGGCAAGGATATTCTCTATAAGAAGGTGTTGGGTTTTCTCCCCTTGTCATGAAGAAGGGTTTCCCAGGATAAAATACTATGCTCTCTTCGGGGGTGGCACTTGAGGATTCCTATGGTTGGGTGGAAATGAAAGAACATTGCCTATGGAAAAACAAACAGACCCATTTATTGTAATTTGTGCTTGGTTAATATTCCCGAGATCCTAGTTATTTATTGCAGTTGTGATCTAGTCTAGTATTCAAAAATTCAACATGGTATCAGAGTGGGTCTTGAAGATGACCAATTGCACGAAATTTAAGAACTGTTAGAGCCCTATTGCTGGCAGAAGAGAAGGGTCGAGTCCCTTAACAGTCCTGTGATGAAATTTAAGGGCTTCCACAAACTGGAGCTAGGGGTAGCCCTACTAGGGTTGCCACAACAAGAAAGAAACACAATTTAATATGACCTTTTTCTAAGATAACTTGCAGGTGCCTTTGGCATGTTTTCTATGTGGCAGTTTGAAAGATTGTAAGGTAAATTATGAGATAAATTACATGCATGATTTCAGAGGCATAATTTAAGGCCGAGTTTAGGTCTAGTTTGAGGTTTGTACCTGAGATACTACAGGCCGAGCCTTGCAGTCTACATGATCAGGTCTGAAGTGCGAATTTATAACTGATTTCAACAAAGGTATATTCCAACAAATTTATGGCAGACTTCTGAAGAATATTCTAGCGCAAGTTTGGTATAGGCTCGAACTATTTTTAAAGCAAGTTTTGAAGTATGACCTAAGGCTAATCTGAGGCTACTCATTTGTGGATGAAGTTGCAGCAAAACCAGAGATTGATACAATTTTAGAGGTATGCACTTGTATATATTAAAAAAAAAATGTATCATTATCATAAGGGTGTTTGCAGGAATAGGGACCCCTGTCTAAGCAACAATCATAGATCCAAGGGGGACCTTAGACCCAATGCATTCAGAGGAACAACACACTCTCCCTGGAAGTGAAGACTCCAGGTTTGATTGTTTAAATTGATATGCCTCTAACTTATATTTCAAGTATGTTAGATTTTCTACATTACAAGTAGGTGTTGTAGCTGTGACAACAATCTTTTGTTGCAAGCTAAGTTGATCTTCCTTCAATGAGATATTCTTGTTCTGGTTGTTCTTGTTTCAGGCAGGTTATCTTGTTAAATTCCATGGAGGTTTCCATGGAAATATTGTTTCTCTTGTTCCTTGTTCCG
>SNQJ01S0068231.1:0-11811 GCA_010110895.2 Picea sitchensis | reverse complement strand
AGATGATCTTTAGTTTGAGACATGAAACAGTTTGACCATATTTTGTACAAGATTGCCATTTTCTTCCTGGAGTGGATCTGGTCTCATGGATGAGACCGTGGCAGTAACTGTGATAGGTTGGTCACGGGGACAAGTTGGAAACTTTAGGATATCCAGTTCGCATTCACGTAACCAAGGATAAAAGGAGGAAGTTAGACCTTTCAGTCATGAAGGGTATATTTGTTGGGTACTGTGAAACATCGAAGGAATATCAGATCTACATCCCAGGTTAGAGACAAATTGAGGTATGCAGGGATGTTTCCTTTGAGAAGGAGATAGCCTTCAAGATATCTAGAGGATATCACATGCAGATTGATAGTGAGACATAGGAGGAGATGGTGTCTTATCCCCCTTCAGTAGCTAACAAGGAGACAATTGATCCAGTTGATCTAGTACATCCTGTTGATGTTCCTAGAGATATTATAGTAGGACGACAAAGGCCTTCCTGGGCTCATCAGACTTTGCAGGAGGAAGAGAGATATGCACTCCTCGTGGTACTTTCAGAGAAAGTAAGAGACCTCAGATATTCTCAAGCTATGTTGCAGCTATGAGCCACATCATTGATTATGAGCCTTCTTGTCATGAGGAGGCATCCAGTCAGCCAATATGGAGAGATGCCCTGATGGAGGAGTATCAATCCATCATGAAGAATGATGTGTGGGATATTGTTCCGAGACCCAAAGGGAAGCCTGTGGGGACTTCCAAGTGATTTTATAAAATAAAACTTGCAGCTGACGGGAGCATCGAGAAGCACAAAGCAAGATTTGTGGTTAGAGGATTCTCTCAGGTGGAGGGANAGATGATTATTGAATTTTCTTTAGCCTTGGGTTGGAGATTACATCAGATGGACATGAAGACAACTTTCCTCAATGGGGCGATTGAGGAAGAGGTCTATATTGAGCAGCCATATGGTTTTGTGATTCATGGGAAGGAGTCCCATGTCCTCGTGCTTGGTATGTGAGGATTGATGTATGCTTGATGAGTTTTTGGGTTTTCAACAAGAGTGTTGTTGATGCCAACCTGTACTATAAGGTTGTTGATGGTAAGTAACTGATTTTGATCCTGTACGTTGATGATTTATTTCTCACCGTAGTAGAGCATCTCATTGCTTGTTGCAAGCATGAGTTGGCCTCTAAATTTGATATGAAGGATCTTGGCATGATGCATTACTTCTTGGGACTTGAAGTGTGGCAAAGAACTGATGAGATCTTCTTGAGTCAGGGGAAGTACATAGTTGAGATCTTGAAGAGATTTGGATGATGGACTGCAAGTCCATAACCACACCGATGGTGACGAATTTGAATAAACTGAGTGAGTCTTCTTCCGATTTAGACTTGATTGATCCGACTATGTATCGACAACTGATTGGTTCATTGATGTATTTGGTTAACACCAAACATGCTATTTTCTATGTAGTGAGTGCACTTAGCCAGTTCATGAGTCAGCCGAGACAGATACATTGGGTGGCTGCAAAGCATGTGTTGAGATATTTGCGAGCCACAGTTGGATATGTCCTGAGAAATGATTCTAGTGTTGATATGAGACTGCAGGGATATGCTAATTCAGATTGGGCTGGGAGCGCAGTTGATAGGAAGAGCACCTCAGGGTGATACTTCATTTTTGGATCTGCTGTGGTTTTCTGGTGTAGCAAACAGACTTCTGTGGCTTTGAGTACCACAAAAACTGAGTATATTTCATTATGTATGGAAGTATGCGAAGCAGTGTGGCTTTTGAAGATCCTTACATGATCGTCTGAGTAGATATTGGATCCCACTCCGATTCATTACATTTGAGATATGGTGCAGAGGAAGACAATACTAGTAGAGTAGTTTCCTATAGATGAGCAGATTGCATATGTTCTCACCGAGCCTCTTTCCAAGTCGAAGTTCGAGTACTTCCGCGATAAACTTGGAGAGGAATTCCCCTCTCATTAAGAGGAAGTATTGATGATTGCAACTCCATGAGACATTATTCTATGAAAATACTCCTTGATGGAATGAGTTGAGTATGAAACTTATCGATGGAATGATAAGTTGTACTGGGTTGGTGCCCAGTGACCTTTGGGTTGTAACCCATGTGGTTGAGATATCTCTCCAGATCTTCTCCCCAGAGTAGTGGGTTGGGTCGACCTGTGAGGACACTCTCCAGATCTTCTCCCCAGGGCAGTGGGTTGGGTCGATCTACGAGTGTTTTCTGCCTTCTCCCTCTCTTTTCCCTAATGGACTGAGCTGGGTCGACTTGTGACAGGTCTTCTCCTCAGTTGGACTGAGCTGGGTCGACCTGTGACGGGTCTTCTCCTCAGTTGGACTGAGATGGGTCGACCTGTGACAATTCTTCTCGTGAGTTGTGTCGAGTTGGGTTGACTTGGAGAATGTTCCTCTGAGATGGAGTTGAGTATGACACTTGTCAGAGTAGTGACAAGTTGTCCTCGGGTGGCACCCAACGTCCCATGGGGGTAGACCATGAGGACACGTCCCTTGGGAGTTGACCAAGTGGACACGTCATGGGTGAGTAGGTCCTTGATGATGCACTACGGGCGAGTAGGTCCTAGTGTATTCTAGTGGTGATGAGGCCCTAGAAAAGGTCGACATTGGGTGTAGCCATGTGCAACATGATGTTGATACTAGTAGCATGGTATGCGTGACCATGGCATGGTTGGAGGACCATGGCATATCCTGCAAGGCTATGAGGACTAGAGAAGAAAAAATCATGGAGAATACCTCCATGGCTAAGAGGGAGTATTGATGTTTTTGGTAGCTGTGAAAGATACTCACCTCCTAAATAACCTCTCTTATAGATGAAGGTGCCAAGACATCAAAGGAAGACCATTGAAATAATTAAAGAAGCCCCAGAAGAAATCTATGGCTCCAGAAGTCAAGTTGGCTTGCTAGAAAAGATAAAGTAAAATGTATTTTCTAGAAAGGACAGGTCAACCCCACTGGTAGATTAGTATAAATAAGAGTGGATGCTAGCTCATTTACACACACTCTCGCCACTATGCAGGAAGGGAGAAATTCTAAGTGCGAGATGTAGCTGCTGAAATCTAATGAAGGAAGGAAGGCACAAGTATGATTAGGGTATATCTCTTAGTTTTTGGTGGTGCTATAGAGGTGGACTAGTGTTGTAGCACTATGGATAGGGTTTACATTGATGAGTTCTCTCCATGTTGAGATAAGTATTGTTGGATTCTTTCTTACTGGTTTGCTCTAGTAAATAGAGCCTATTTTGTCTTGGCAAGGATATTCTTGATAAGAAGGTGTTGGGTTTTCTCCCCTTGTGAAGAAGGGATTCCTAGCATAAACTACTATGCTCTGCTCGCGGGTGGCACTTGAGGATGCCTATAGTTGGGTGGCAATGAAAGAACATTGCCTATGGAAAAACGAGCAAACCCATTTATTGTAATTTGTGCTTGGTTAATATTCTTGAGATCTTGGTTATTTATTGCAGTTGTGATCTAGTCTAGTATTCAAAAATTCAACATAAAACACACAATGAAGCGGAAAACATTGCGCACAAGACATTGATCAATGCAGTTGATGAAGTTTATGCACAAGTTCCCAATACAAATGAAGACATTCCAGGCCTCCTCGTGCCATGAAAATCAACAAAGTAAAGGAGAGAGTTCAATACTTGCAACAAAAAAACTTATAACTTCATGAAAAGTTAAAGTGCATTCCCCACTTAGAGGAAGGGGGGATGCAACAACTCGTTTTCACAGAAGAGGAACTGAAATAGGGATAGATGCACATTGCAAATTTCTCAGGGGTGGTTGAATATAGCTTCAAATTTTGGACACACCTCTAGGATTCCCCCAAAGCCAAGAAGTTTGACCATCGGATCCACATGACTAAGGACCATATTGAACATAAGAAACAAACATTGCCCTCCTTGCCACCAGGAGAACGACAACCAACTATGATATAAATTTCCAAATGACTTCAGGAGATTGCATCTACTTGCACAAAACAACAAAAAATTTCATATATTATACTCAACATAGTCGAGAAGGCTTAGCTACACCATTAAAAACTGGGGGATGGGCAAGCAAAGGAAACCACAATTCCACAACTTGGGGAGTAGATCAAACTTACCACGAAGACAATCACACTAGGTGATGTCGAGGATTTTTTCACCAAGATAAAGACCCTGACAACTACTTTTGATGAGATCGATGGAGAATTCAAAGAATTCATTGTATACCTCATTAAGACAATGTCGTTTACCTCCTCGGTCACTCCTTAATAAATGTCATTGGCTCAAGGATAAGAAAACTAATAGTGTTGGGGGCCTGTTTGCACCTAAGGGTTTGAAGAATACACATGTGCCACAAGTCATCATTGTGCGTATGGTCAAGAATATGCACTATGAAACATCAAGTTTTAACATCTTTTCCAGCCAAGGATTTACTGCGCGCACCAACCCATTTTGTACTGTGCACAAGGACTTAAAGAGACCACATGTAGGCTAGATCCGTAAAGATCTTTAGGAATCATTGTAACTATTTTTGTAACAACTTGACTGGTCATGGTCGATGTTGTAGATGAGTTGGAAAGTTTGTTAAGATTGTCATGCTCCATGTAATATATGGGGGGATGCATGCATATTTGTAAGGGTTATGTTTTTTTTCACTAGGGTGATCAAGTAGGATGAGAATGTGAAATTTGTAGATGAGTTAGAGCTCCAGTTCAATTTTTTATTAGTTATGGCTATGTTCAAAGATATTTTCTATGTGAATATGAGAGAGAAAGTAGATCTAAGGACATTTCTCATCTCTGTTTTGACTATTAATTCATCTTCAACAGTCTTTGACCTTTGTGTATGGAAATGTATTTGAATACCTTTGATTTTAATGAATAAAGTATGAATCACATTCATCTTTTCATTTGATGAGTTATGGTCTGAATGTATGCCTATTTTACATTATTTTTCACAGTAAACTTGTGGTATTTGCGGATGACTGATTGACTAGTTCACGATTTCCTGTATGTTTTATTCCTTCACACCCTGCACAAAACCAATGGTATTTGTGATTCTCATAGCATCTCATGTGAGACCTTATTCATTTCTTGAATATTGAATATGCTAGTGCCTTTAGGATTTTGTTGGTAAATCTTGTTGAACCCTAGGTCTGAAACCCCACATTCAACCCAACAACCTCTCTATGTTAGAAAGATGAATGTCTTGGATTTTCCAAAACCAAATAGCTTCACTAGTCATATCATAACCCCATTTGAGTTACAAAACTTTCCATGAAAGACAAGGGACTACCTTCTTCCAACCTTTTGAAATTCTCTTAAGAATGGGTAACTTGTAATCTTAAAATTCGTAGAGTTGATAACATGTCACAAGGATGAAGCAAACATTGCAGACCAACAATTTTTTCAACATTAATAACTCAAAATCTATGAAATCGCTTCCACAATTCATATCCAAAAAGATTATGAACAAATCATTTGGTAGACCAAATATCACCTTGAACATCATTGCCAATCAAAACCAAACCCATATTGTTTGGATAATGTGCAAATCTTTCAAAAAATTGATGGGAGATGCCTTTTAACACCAAACTAGGACCAAAAGTAATTCATTAGCAATTTTTCCAACTTCCCAAATCAAGGATTTGAACAGAACCCAGAGGGAAGATAATACACATGACTTCCTTGAAGAATATTTCTTACTCTAGTGATCTAACTGTTGGGTTGTTATATTCTTTGCAGTGAAAGAACAATCAACCATCTGGCTAGTCGAGGTGGATTGACTGGGTGATGAATGGACTAATGAATCAAGTAAGGTAAATGGCTAATTCGAAGGTTGAAGTGGTCGACTAGAAGGTTGAAATGTCAATAGACATGTCAGTAGGAGGTTGAGTGGCAACCGATTGGAGGTTGACTGGGTAGTCAACTATAGCATAATCCCTAGATTCACGAGATTGCAACCAATCATCTGCATGGATTTGAAATTGTTTTTTGGCGCCATGATTTAGGGTTTTTCCTGCAGTAAATCCTATAAATATGGTATGTTGTAATTGTAATAAGTTGATGTTCATGTTGATGTTTCTAATAATAGCTTGGTCATATAGATGTAAATCGAATTGGCTGCCAATTTTTTCTTGTGTAAAGCAAGAGAATATGGTGACGATTGTGTCTTAGGTGTAGACCAAGGTTAATCATGTAACTCTTTATTTAATGAATGAATAATACAACAAGAGAGCAGGAGACACTCAAGGAATGTTGGTTTTCCCGGTTAAGGGTTTTCAGCGTAAAATCCCTATGTAATGTGTGTGTTTTTTATTGTTTATTTCTCTTTAAATCTGTCTTCCTTTTCCTAGTTGGTTTAGTGTGAGTGTTATTTATCTACAATTGGTATCATAATTGCTTTCATACAAGTCATATCAGAGCACGGTTAAGTAAATTTTGGATCTGAACTAAACCTAGGTCCATTGGGAGTTGTAAGTCAATGATCTTTAATTTGTGATTGAAAGAATGGAAAGCATTTTGAGGATAGAGATCGAAAAATATAATGGCCATAATTTTGATCTTTAGAAGCTTAAGATGGAATATTATCTCCTTGTAGATCCAGAACAATGGGTAGTTGTCAATCCCAGAACAATTCCGATGAGTATGTCGAAGAAATAATGCGAGAAACTTGAGAGGAAGGAAAAGAGTATGATTCGACTTTGTCTTGCAGATTTGGTATTGTTTAATGTCTCATATGAAGGCTCTACAAAGAAACAATGGGACACATTGGGAAGCTTGTATCAGTCAAAATCCCAAGTAAACAAGTAGTTTCTTCGGAAGAAACTGTATCTTCTAAGGATGAGTGATGGGATCTCAGTAACAAAACACCTGAATGCATTCAATACTATAATAAGTAAATTATTGTTTATGGATTTAAAAATCACTAAGGAGGATAAATGTATCAGCCTGCTGTGTTCTTTGATAGACTCATGGGATAGCTTAGTCATGGATATCAAGAGTAATTCGACCACATTAACTCTCGAAGACGTGGTTGCATCTTTGTTGTCATAGGAAATGAGGCGGAAGAACATGGAATGATCGAACACGGATTCCTTGATGGTGAGAGGTTGACTGATTGAAATAGATAAGGACAAATTCTTCGGTAGAAATTCTAAGTCAATGGGTAGATATAAATCCCCAATTCAGTCGACGAGAAGATGATGGAAATGCAACAAATCTGGGAATTACAAGAGAGACTACAAGTTGAAAGCAACTGAGATCATTCCATGATATGATGAGAAGCAGTCGATTGAGATAAAGACTACTCCAGACAAAGGAGGAGATGTGTATCTGGCATCGACCAATACATAGTCCGATCACAACATTTGGTTGATCGAATCAGGTGGATATTTTCATATGAAACCTCACATGGAATGGTTATGTGCATATGAGAGATATGGAGGAGATGTATTCTTAGGGTATGAATGAAAAACAAAAATTCTTAGATGAGGAAGTATCCGGCTGATGCTACATGATGGGAGGAGTAGAACCCTTCCAGTTGTGCTACATATTTCGGGTTTGGCAAAAAATATGATATATGTCAGCAAAATGAGTGATAAAGGTGTGCACACTTTATTTAATAAGGACACATGCACAAAATAGTCAGGGGAGAGATGGTCTTAATGAAAGGATTTCAGATTGAAACCCTATACAAGTTGTTAGGGAATGTCAACTAGATTGGATGCAGCAACATTTTTGTTCTTGAAGTTGACTTGACTCAACTCGACACAGGTTGAGTCGACTCCAACCAACTCAATTGTTCTTCATCAAGTTGACCCAACCATGCTATGAAACCAGAGGATGGGACATACTGAGGAAAAATGACATCATGCTATGAAAAAAAAAATGTATGATCGAAGGTTTTCTTAGTTGTAACTTCGAAGTCGATTTATGTGAATATTTCATATATGGAAAACACAATCACATTAGATTCCCATATGGAGCTACAAGGGAAAAAGGGATTTTGGAATTGATACATAATGACATGTTTGGGTCTATACTAGTCCCTTCACTAAGAGGATCTTTGCATTATGTTTCATTCATATATGATTTTTCCAGGTAGACATGTCTATATTTCCCAGGGAAGAAATCATAGGTTTTCGAGAAGTTTAAAGAGTTTAAATATATTGTGGAAAACCTGATAGATAAAAAATCAAGGTGCTGAGAACTAACAATGGAGGTGAGTTATGCGGTAAGGATTTTGAGAAATTCTGCAAGCAATGTGTCATAACACACCATAATACCACACCATATAGCTCACACCAAAATGAAGTTGCTAAAAAATGAACATGACATTGATGGAAAATGCAAGGAGAATGCTCAGTGGTTTCGGGCTTGCACAAGAATTATAGGCAGAGGCAGTCGACACAACAAAATATTTGGTAAATAGGTCTCCTTCATCATTGCTAGTAAACTTGACTCCACATGCGATATAGTTTGGTAAGAATACTTCGATTCACATCTCAGAGTCTCTGGCTGTGATGCATTTGGGCACATTCCCACGCAAAAGAGGAACACGCTGGACAATAAGGTAGTGGGGTGTATTTTCATCAGCTACATGGATGGAATAAAATGATATAAACTATGGGATCCGGTCTTGAGGAAAGAAATGTATAGTTGATATGGGATCTTCAGGGAAGTCAGAGGAAATTATAGGACTGAAGAGGCTCAAATGAAAAAAAAACCCAGAGAAGCTGGTGTTTGAGCTGAGGAATGAAGAACATGATTCAAATGACTCGACTGAATCATATGAAGAGGTGGAACAATCGAATCTGGTTGTAAGGAGGTTTGAACGAGTAAGGAAACCATTTGAGAGTTACATTCCACCTTATTTCTGTTCTGAATTTGTGTTGTCTTCCACTGATGATGAGCCCAAGTCTGTTAAGGAGGAAATCGACTCGACATAGGGTAAACTCTAGAAGGAGGCCATGCTCAAAGAAATATAATCCTTGCACAAGAATGAGAAATGCGATTTGGTTGAGATACCTAATGGAAGAAAATCCGTTGGTAGCAAGTGGGTGTTCAAGAAAATATTAAATGCAATAGGTCATGTCAAGAAGTTCAAAGCTCCACTGGTAGCAAATGGGTATCCCCAAGCTAAGGGAGTCAACTTTGATGAGATATTCTCTCATATTCCAAAGTTAACTTCCATTAGAGTACTAATGTCTTTGGATGTAGCATTTGATCTTGAAATAGAGAAAATGGATGTGAAGATAACGTTCCTACATGGGAACCTGGAAGCATAAATCTACATGAAATATCCTGAAGGATTTTCACTAAAATGAAAGAAATATCCTGAAGGATTTGCACTAAAAGACAAGAAATATCTGGTATGCAAATTGAAAAGATCCCTTTATCGTCTAAAGAAATCACCAAGGATGTGGTATCAAAATTTTGACACATACATCCTTAGTTTGAGATTTGTGAGAAGCAAGGATGATCACTATGTATATTTCGAGGAAGAAGGCGATCGTTTCATATATGTAGCTTTGTATGTCGACGACGTGTTGCTGATCAGAAATAACATGGATGTTATAAAGAATATGAAGATGGAGTTGTCCTCCAAATTCAACATGAAGGATCTCAGTGCAACACACTTCATTATGGTAATGGAGATTAAGAGAGATTGAACAATTAGAAAGCTTTGGTTAAATCAAAGAAATTTCATTGAAATAGTCTTGAAGCGTTTCAACATGTAGGATTGCAAAACAATCAAGGTACCAATTCACATGGGAGAAAAACTAAATGTTGAACAATTTCCAAAGACACATGAATAAATAGAGGGAATGACACATGTTCCCTATGCTATTATTGTTGGTAGTATGATGTATGCAATGGTCTACACTCAACCGAATATTGCTCATGCAGTGGGAATATTGAGAAGATACATGCTGACACCTAGGAAAGAGCACTGGACTGTTGTCAAGAGAGTTTTTAGGTACATGCATGGCACAATAGAATATGCTATTTTCCACCAAGGATATCCTGAAACTAATATGGAAGTAAATGTACATGGCTTTGTCGATGCCAACTAGGTTGGAGATATAGATCAACGAAGTTCGACCAATGGATATGTGTTCAAGATGTTTGGTGGGGTAATCATTTGGATGAGTAAGTGACAGATAATTGTATCCTTGTTGACAAAAAAAGATGAATACATGGCAACGACTCATGCAATCAAAGAAGCTGTATGGTTGCATTGACAATGTTCATGGATTGGGTTTGCATAGAAATATATGGAGATAAATTGCAACAATCAAAGTGAAATATTTATGACAAAGAACCCAACTTACCATTCTAGGATGAAGCATATTGATGTACAATAAATTTCATGAGGGACANAAGAAGCCGTTGTTGGAGAAAGTAGACACTTTGGAAAACATAGCCGACTCTTTGACCAAGGCTGTGGTTGTTGTGAAGTTCTCTTGGTGTAGAGAGGTAATGGGAATTGATGCCCTGCGTTAGTGGAAAGAAGTTCAGGTTCTCCTGTATCGGCAAAGAAGACAACAAGTGGGAGAATGATGGGTTGTTATATTCTTTGTAATGAAATAACAATCAACTTACTAGCTAGTCAAGATGGATCGATTGGGTGATGAATCAATTGACAGATAAAGTCACATCGATGGCTAAGTTGAAGGTAGAAGTGGTTGAACAAAATGTCGAAATGTCAATCGACAAGACGTCGAGTGGAAGTTGATTGGAGATTGTCTGGAGATCGACTGGGTAGTCGACTATAACCAAATCCCAAGATTTGCAGGAATCATCCGCATGGATCTGTAACCATTTTTGGGTGCCATGATTTAGGTTTTTTCATGCAATAAAGCCTATAAATATGGTGTGTTGTAATTGTAATAAGTTGATGTTGCTAACAGTAGCTTGGTCATGTAGATGTAATCAAATTCGTTACAAAGTTGTTCTTATGTAAAGCATGAGAGTAGGGTGACTATTGTGTCTTAGGTGTAGACCAAGGTTAGTCATGTAACTCTTTATTCAATGAATGAATAAGACAAAAAGAGAGCAAGAGACACTCAAGGAATGTTGGTTTTCCCAGTTAAGGGTTTCCAGGGTAAAATCTCTATGTACTGTGTGTGTTTTTCATTGATTATTTCTCTTTAAATCCATCTTCTCTTTGATGGTTGGTTTAGTGTGAGTGTTATTTCTCTACAACAACCAACAAGTGGTAGATCTAAATAATACCAACATTGAAATTTACTTTGTGGTTTTAGGAGGCACCGGTTCAACTTATTTGCTTGTGTCACATTGACACCAAATTGAATTCCCATATACCAAAAAAAATGTGCATCATTAACCTAACTCCAATAACGATTCAACCAAACAAGAAGGATGAAGAGCTAGAAATCAAAGTTATGGTCACTAGTAATTGCATTTATAGTGTCACAGAGTCTATCCATGCAATTTGAGGGAGATCCAATGAAGTTAGAGGATCATTGAATTGAGAGGACATAATCATCAACAAAGTAGTTATTTAACACTTTCCCTCTTGGATTGCTAATCCCTCTCACAAAATATTCTTATATGGTAATATCATGGGGAGAAAAAAGTGCATTAGTAGGGAACACATAAAAATATGGGACCAAAGTACACCCTTGCCTAATGAATTTTTGAAAAGCATTTCATTTGAGAGTACAAAATGTATTGCCACAAAGGTTGATGGATTAGAGAACAATGTCTTAACCATAGCCACAAATTGGGATCCAAAACCCAACCATGAAATCATGCCAATAATAATATACCA
>SNQJ01S0068230.1:24693-37752 GCA_010110895.2 Picea sitchensis | reverse complement strand
TTTGATGGAGCCTCCAAAGGAAACCCAGGAGCAGCGGGGTTTGGGGCAATGTTCCAAAATCATCAAGGAAGCATTCTCCTCCTCACAACAAGAAATTTAGGACATATTACCAACAATGTTTCAGAAATCTGGGGGCTAACCATAGGGCTATAATTGGACTTAAAGCACCACTTCAACAAACTTATAGTGGAAGGAGACTCTCAAGTCATCCTAGACCTCTTCTAGGAAATATTGAATGAAGAAAACCCAGAGCAAGTCTCGCCCTGTTGGCGCCTCTCTCATGGTTTAAGAACAATTGCAACTCTCCTCTGACCTGGTCAAGCTCTCATCCATTTTTCATGTTAGAAGAAAATCCAATCAGATTGCGGACGATCTAACCAATATTGGGGCAGAAGGAAAGGGACCAGATCTTCTTTGTCAGGCCCCCACCCATCAGATGCACTCTATATTTTAGAGATGCTAGAAAAAATCTCTAACCATTGACAACCCCCCGGATGGGGTGCTAGTGGAGAACACACGTAGAGCGGAGCAGCCATGAGAGAGCCTCTGTGACGCTGACCACGTGACGACCGCATGCCTCTCCCTCCCACCTGCCTCATGCCTTTAAGTTCATCTCGCTCGAAACAGGGTGCCATTACTCTCAGTGCGCCCTGCTCTGCCTTGTCGTCCATCTGTTGGACCAAAACCTTTGTTTAGACTTTACTCTGTGCATGCAATTATTTATGGAATTGCACCAGCTCATCGGGTTATTTGAATTGCATCAGGGGCTCCGGATGGCTCATTCCTTCCTAGTTGTTTTCTTCAGAGCTCGACCTCCTGCCCAGACTTTCCCTGGTCTGTTGTCGCCCTCTCCCAGTCTTTTCCTGGTTCATTTTCACTCTCTCGGTGTTTCAGAGATGCCCAAGCTTTGAGGGAAGTCCAAACAAGGTTCGACCTGGCATCCAAGCCGAACCCATTTGGTTCTCCATCCCCCGAACACTCCCTCCAATTTATCCTCCTCCTCGTCAGCCACCTCGTCCTCCTCCCTAGCGCAGTCGACCCAAACTCGAGCCAACCTCTCGCCCCTCTCCGCGTCCTGTTCCAACATATTGGAGGGGCTGGACTGCTCAGCGGCCTTGCTGAATTACAACTTAGGACCTTCTGGAAATTCGATGTCTGCTTCACTTTCAGGCCCATTGGCTCCTCCTAACTCTTTGGCCTCCCAGTCGCTTCAGGCCCCACCTATCGACGCTCAATATCATATGGATGGTTTGGAAGCCAACCAAAATTCGCGTCAGCAACACCACTCTCAAGCCGGCTCCAATGTTGATCCAGACTGTGAATGGAAAATAAGCCTCGCACTGTTGCAGAGCCTAGTATTCGACTTGCACCAGGACGTGGATGAACTCTGGTTCTTCTTGGAGACCCTGGATGGCAAGGCCTCTCAACTCCTGCATTTTCTCTCAGCAATGTAGAGTGCTCTTCACCCCCCAGCAGAGGTAGCCCAAGCAACAACTTCGACACTAGTGTTGGCACCAGCTCCCTCATTGGAAACTTCGAACCAGGTTGAGCTAGACCACGAGGAGAAGGGGCTTCCATCCCATCTGGAGGACGTCCAACAAGAGGGGAACGTGGCACCACAGTTGGAGGACTCCATGCAACTAGACGTGACACCAGTCGAGGAGGAGCGACCTCCTCCCGAGGACTCTACATTCAACGCCTTCTTCTTGGATGCGTGGCCGCATTATAGCCCATATCGATGATATTTCCAGGTGTCTTTGTTGCCTTGTTTTGTGCATGACCACCTTTTTTTGGCCACCTCTCCTGCAAATGTCTATAGTTATTATGGTTATGTTTCCAATTTGCACTATTGTAACGACCGTCGTTAGGGGCCAGAATTTTGGACTCTCTTTATGTCAATAGATGTCTAAGACTTAAGCTATGAAGTGGTTCGGTTGGCTGAGCTGGTTTCCCCTCAGGGGTAGCTCAGTGTTTACAACCTGAAACTATGGATTTTTTTTGTACTCTCTCATTTTGACAGACTTTTATACAATCTTACTTAAAAAATATATATATATATATTTTACAAAAAAAATTACCGGTGTTTATCTTGTTCATCTCATTCACTGATATTACAAATGGAATTTTCTTCTTGTAAGGTTCTTAATGGACCTACGTTTCTCCCCTTTATACCATTCTTCAAAACAATAATTTTGTTTGGATTATTATGGATGCATTGAAATAACATTAAACATATTGTTATAAAATATTTATTTTTCATTAGTGAAATTATTTAACATTAAATTTACCTTACGAGATTGATTTGGTTCTCTTATTGTAGGGATGATTTATTTAGGATTTAAAAAAAAACCTATAATATAAAATTAAGTTTAAAAGTTCATTTCCATAATTAAAATTGTGTAAATTGTTTTTTGATTATTAGGGTGTTAGTAATTTGTGGGTCTAGTTTGTGGTTAAGAAACTACAATCTAGAAGCATCTAAGTCTTCAAAATCACTCGAGGTCACACTTGACCTGGATCACACCAACCCTTATCATGACTAGATATTTTGACATCTCCTCCAACCATGGATAGTTGTCATACAAAATAAGGCCTATCTAAACCAATCACTCTATTAGAAATTTGAAAAATTGTGTAAATTATTTTAATTATATAAAATAATATATTTAAAAAAATATAATTTATAAATTTAATTATTATAATTTATTTACATATGAGTAAATTAATTAGTAGACAAATTGATTTATTTATTATTTTAAAACAATTATGTTTACTAAAAATTATAAATGCACTTTATTAATAGGGATTTTAATCATAAAATTTATTCCTTTTGTAAAGATTTATCAATATTATATTAAAAGAATTACAAATAGAGTTCTTTATAGCCTTTTCTCCATAAAAATAAAGCAAGAGAGTTTTTCAAAATAATCAAACTAAGGTTATTCTCAGATTCCACCCAGTATTACAAATAACAAAAACTTATAGTATTTCTTTCTTGAGTTTGAGAAAAATGAAACATGATTATGTGGAAAAAAAATTTAAATTGATAAAGGTTATTCATCAAAGTTTGAGCCATCATTGATGAATATTGGAAGGTGTGTCCTCCTCTTAAAAAAAATTGAATTGATAAATGCTAATCATTAAAGTTTGATCCATCATTGATGAATATTGGAGGTGTGTCCTAATAACTACCTTAGACTAGATTGCATCTACATTTCCCAACTCCTTTTCCTTCATCTCTTAGTTTCTAACTTCTTTCCTTTGACCTCCAAATCTCATGGATTATATTATTATATTTGTATCTATATGGTCTAGTTTCCTTTGTGATTGGTTTAATTTTTTGAGGATTTCCTTTTTTGAGCACCTTATACATCCATTGTCATGGCTATGAAAGTCTTTATATGCTAGTAAATTTCCACCAATTTCAAGAATTTAACTTCCCTACTTCTTGAAAATCCACTGTTTGAAATTTATTTAGATATATCCTCATCAACCTATGTGTTGGAGTTCAATCCTATTTATTATCTCACATTGCACTCAATTGTCTATGTTACCCTTTTGATCTCATCAGAAACTTGCTATGGTAAGTTATTGTTTCTTCCTTTGCCACCAACTTTTCTCTACAATTCCGAGGTATACCTATAACACCATGTTCCCCCAAGACTGTAATTATGTTAATAATTCATATGAGTGGATTATGAAGCATGTAATTACATTTTAATTCATAAAATACCAAACAACTGACTAAGAGGGAATAACCTTGAAAGTATTGGCCATGATACACAAGTGGGAATTGAAGAAGAAATAATTGATTGAGTGGTTGGGTAAGGTGGAGCTGAGATTTTTTTATGAAGAAAACATGAAGCTTTCTTAGCAAACTAGCTTATGCTTGAAAGGAAAAAGCATACACCTACCAGAGTACCCATATCAGTAGGAAACCACGTGACCAATTATGGAGGTTAGATCAGTGGCTGAGATAGTTAATAACTGCTGACAATTTGGTCTCTTGGAGAAGAAAAGTATCAATTGCACAACCTAACGCAGAGGACACCATGGATTTTCTCCTCTAGGATAGGAACTACAGGATATAGGTTATGTTTGCAGGAAGCCATGAGAATCCCAAGAGGATTGAATGAAGATGAGGCCAAAGGTGGAAAACACCACGAGGCAACCAAAAGGAAGGGGGGAGCAACGATCTCCTAGGGTATGAGTGCAACGAACCGAGACATTCATTGAAACTGATTGAAGAGAAGAGGAAAGTGGAGAGATTTCCTTGAATAAAATAGGAAGCTTGTCCAATTTTATGATGATCACCCTGAAACAAATAAGACCCAGATCCTGACTAAAGAAAAAGATGGCTAAAACTTGGTACTTACTGGACAAAAATTGGAAATGGTAAGGGGAGGTCGTCAAGTGACTATACAAAAAATAAGGGAGTCCCTTGTACAAAGGAAATATAATTGATAAACTACCTGATAAACCTGTAGAGACCCCGAGTTCAGTGGGAAAGGGGAAACTTATGTTGTTTTCAGTGGAGGAAGGAGAGTAACCTTCCTGGATCATCCTAAGCTTGGAAACCAGTTTAATCAATTCCCTTGTGGTATCATGGATTGGAATGGGGGTGGCATATTGTAATAAGGAACTCTATAGTATGGCATAAGGCGCCCTCTCTCTATCAGTTGGTTGTGGCTATTTCCTTGATCAGATAAGTATTTAACTTGATCTGTTTAACTTTGCATGAATGATGTAATTATGTATTTTTTTGATTTGAATGGGAAATGTGAACTCTTGTAGTTAAAAAAATGAATCCATTAGTAATTGTAAAGTGTTTTTTATTGTCTTTACTGATCTGTTAAATTATGAAAATCAACGAGTATGGGAAATTTGTGTCTCTCAGAACCTTGCAGTTTGAGAGGAAATTTTTTAGGATATGGAAAAAATTCTCATCTGGGAGATGATGAAAGTGCCTTGGTGTTGAGGAAGTTCATGTGTAGTTTGAGAGATCCTAAACTCGTAGGAGTCACCAGTTTCAAGTGAAAATATTGCAATATATGCAAGGATCTTCCTTTCGACGAAGTTAGGGAGTCTTCGACGATCTTAGGGTAGAATCCAAGATCTTGAGGACCTGATGAAATCAGGTAGAACCCCATAAATCAACCAAGTCCCAACTTGAATTTTTATTCCAAGAAATAACCATGTTTTGAGTCGGGATGAATCTTAACCATCGATTTGGTAGGGTGAGTAGATCTTATCCATTCAATAGAAAGGCATCGTCAATGGGAGTGATTGAGTGCCGGGACTCATGTGAAGTCCGAAAACGATGAAAACCTGAAGATGAGATGAGGATCGTCAATCTGTCGGGAGTGACCTCAATAAGATATGGAACATTGGTACCCGTCACATTGTCATCGAGGGTTAGAAGAGTGATGAATTTGGGCGATGGGTTCTAAAGATCAATGACGACAATGACTACCATGAAGAGAAAATAGAGCCATCGATTGGCACATAGGCAAGAAATGATCTCCGATGTAGATTTCTATAGGTCCCATTTAAGTGATAAAGGGGATGATGACATCATGACGATGTGTCTTACTAGCTGGGTAACCAACATGTCTCTAAGGGTGATGGGTGTCACCATATGAATGGCTAAGAACATGTGAGTGGTCCCAAAGGGACTGGAAGTCCTTAGGTATTTCACTATGATCTCAATAGTCAGATCTAGGTGTTGATATATCCTATCCATTCGTGAGAGGATGGTGAGTAGAGGTCTGGAGTGAAGTCCAGAGGATGGGATGATGATAAAAATATGCATAAGATTAAATTTCAGTTGTTGGTTGGCAGGGAGGTGAGATGAAATCTCAGTCGTTGATTAGTGTAGGTCCCACCCAGTCCACCTTAAGAAATATTGAGAGTGAGGACGTTAGTTGTTGCATGGGTTAGAGGTCTCGATGTGATCATAGTTGTAAAAATTTAAGATCAAGAGCCATTGGATTTGGGGATTAAACCCACCAACGAGATCATCGTCAGAACTTGTTGGTTGGGGTAACTCACAAATCCTATGGAGTAGAACCCTGATGATGATGAAGACATGCCCAAGTGATCGGATTCATCGATCCAGAGAGCCGAAGGACCTGGTGGTAGGTGTCACACTAGATATTAAGTCAATGCCACATAGGATGGAACAAGTTGTAGGAAGCCACATGGTGATGAGGTGGATTATCCACTAGAAGCCAAAAAACCTTGGGAAGTTATAACTTTCGATTTCGATCTTAGAATCATGCACGGTTACAGTCGTTGGAAAGATCTCAGTGAGATGAACTCGTCTACGAGATTCATTGGAAGAGATGAAATGATCAAAAGAGAAATTTTCAACATCCCACCAACCTAAGAGAGGGTTAGGGGGTTGGGTGTGTTACTTAATGGTATCATACCAGAGTTCAAACTATAGGCTTGAATGGGTCGCCAAGGCCCCTTAAAACTGTTTAAGAAAGTTTTTAATGTTGTTTAACATTCATGTTTTAAATTGGTAATGTAATTGTTAATAATAGTTGTTGTTTCATCACATAGGATGTACTGAAAGGAAACAAAGGTGAATGGTAAAACATAGTATGGACGATACCTCACACCTCAAAGATGAGGAATCTGATGGTCAAAGAGATATAGAAACACCTTTGAATTTGATGGCCACTATTAGAAGTATGAAGGTAGACAATGAGAGGTCCATGAGAGCTCAGGCCAAACAAGAAGAGTTGAATGTAGGGTTACTGCATAGCTTGTCAGAAATTCAAAAACATTTGCAGCAGGGTCCCAGTAATGTCGAGTTACAATAGTCAGAAAATTTGAAGACCCCTTCGGATGCCCCAAGGCATGGGCCAAGCCATATTAATGTGAGAATAAGTTCTTCTAGAAAGATGCATTAGGATGCCAAGAAGGGTAGATTTAGTGGAAGCATATCCACAGAGTCATCTAACAGGAATACTACTTTGTTAGAGTAGTCCAGTAGTGGCATTGAGTCAAGTTTCCCTAATAAGAAAAGGAGGAAGAATTTTTAGAGTTCTCTGACTAAAGAATTCAAGAAGGCTAAGCCACCTACCTTTGATGGATCTGCAAATATACTTCAGAAATAACAAAAAATAAACCAAACCATTCACCAATAATGAACACAAGAAATAGACAAAACCCTTGAGGTAGGGTAACACCATATATTAATCCTTATGGAAGGATTAAACTCCTCAAGCAATCTTCGCTTGTACAATAACAATATAATTCATTATGTTTCAATACATTGCTTAAACTTCTTTATATAACACTCTCTATCTCCTAAGAATCTTCTGGAGAGCTTTCTCACATTTATTATATTTAACTACCATAATGGGTCTTATTTAATAAAATAGTGGACCTAGTCCACCTTACATTAAATGGCTTCAAATAATAATGAATAACCACATTCCCATTGGGTACCTCCATAGGTACCTCCCTAGTTATACTATGTTCCATCCCCCTTCACATCTTTCATCCTTAAAACACATGAGGAAACCATACAATATGACTGGCTAAGAAATGTATCCAACTGGTAACAAGTACGACCATCCATCCATCCTAATGGAAATTGAACATAATGTCCAACTACTGCCTTGCCACCATGATCTTTCTTTGCATCATGTTGGGGTTGCTATTGGATGGTTTATCTAGCCCGATGTCTTCCTGCAATGTTATTAGTCCTCCATGAACCTCTTGATCGGTTTCTTGTCTAGTTCCTTGCAGTGCATAAATGTGTTGATGCTCATGCCCTTGCCTTGATGACTGTTGTTTCTTTATATGGTGTGGATGACGATATGCAACAATTGTAGGAATCTTCTATTTTTTCTTCAAATGTAAACACATTGTTCCTTTGAGTCAATGACCTCCTTAGATTTCTTATTGTGTCCTTCATGTGGTTTTGCTTCATCTCCTTTTGTAGACTCTGCCTCTGATTCAACGTTAGACTCATAAATAAATTTTTTGATGGCCTTTGTGGGCCCATATTTCTTACTAAGAGACACATCCTGCAATGTGATTTTATTTTTCTTGTACCACAACTTCAAAAACTTCTTTTTCACATTAATATTAATGGTACCCACTGATTCTATCCAAGGATATCACAAAACAATATCCACACCATCCATATCCATAGCATAAAAATATGAATGCAACATCCATGGTAATATTCAAATCTTTAAATACTAGAATATTTTTACCCTCAACGTGTGTGCTTTGAATATTCTTTGCAAGAACTTGCATTCTATTAACCAACTGAATGTTAATAAAATTATGCATGCAACTAGGGTTAATAGAAACAATGATATTTTCTTTATGAATACATCCATGAACCTGTAATATAGAATTTCCACATGAAAATAAACCCTTGGTGCTCTTTGTATCCTATTTTTCAACATGAGACCACCTATCAAAAAATACGTTTTCAAATTCTTCATCAGAAATCTCCATCATCTTGACCTAGTCCAATGATTGCCACCATGTTCCAACATCTTCTCTAAGATAAACGAATAAAGAAAATCTCCACTTCTCTTTCTATTCCGACTTGTGGGCCTTTAGGAATTATTCAATACTAGGACCATCATCTTTACCTGTAAAAAATAGCTTGTTTTCCATAACCCAAAAAGAAAACTAGGGGTTTTAAAAATTAACTTATAGTGCAATTCATGTGGCTTTTTCTGAAAAAACCCTGAAAAATTACCAAATTTAAAATGATGATAAATTCACTTGCCAGACTCTGTTTCAGATGTTTTTTTTTTTGAAATTGGGTATTTTGCCGAGAGTAATTCAAATATCCAATTATTTTCTACAAATTATGAGAAAATATTTTCAGAACTAAGTCTGAAGTGTGCCGCCCCCTTTTTTCCTTTTAAAAAATCTACAAAATGAATCAAAATTTTCTTTCCTTATTTGGCCATGGAAAGTGATTTGATACCAATTTTTAATTACCTGAATATATCTGCAAATACGCTTCATAAATAACCAAGAATAATCCAAACCATTCTCCAATAATGAACACAATAAATGGACAAAACCCTTGAGGTATGGTAACACCATATATTAAGCCGTATGGAAGGATAAAACTCCTCAAGAAATACTTGCTTGTACAATAGAAATATTCTTCACTATGCTTCAATAGATTGATTACACTTCTTTATATAACACTCTCTATCTCCTAGGAACCTTATAGAGAGACTTCTCACATTCATTATATCTAACTAGCATAATGAGTCTTATTTAATAAAATAATGTACCTAGTCCACCTTACATTTAATGGATTCCAATAATAATACATAACCACATTCCCATTGGGTACTTTCCTAGGTACCCCATATTACATCCCTAGGTATAATAGAATTTGAATGGAGGAGATTCAATTTGGTGGGAGGACCTCAAGGATATCGAGGGATTAAAGGAAAACAAACTGACCTAGAAATAATTTGATAAATACTTTAGGAAGGTTTACCTATCATAGAAATATTATGATGACAAAATTAAGGAATTCCATGAGAATAAGTTGGGAAAAATTAACATGGATTAATACAATAAAATGTTTATGGAGCTATTTATGTATGTCCCTTATCTCAAGGATGAGAAAGTGAGAGTGCAACGTTTTCTCAGTGGATTGCCACAATCTTACCAAGACGAGATTGAGTTTGATAAACCCAAGACATTGGAGGACACTATTCGAAAGGCCAAGTGTTGCTATGATCAGTCTAGGCATAAGCAATATCCTTCAAAAGATTGGAAAATGAAGGACAAGAGTGGATTCCAGAAGAATGGATTCAAGTCCTTTTCACATAAGAATCCAAGGAAGGGTGCATAGTTTGGTCAACCAATTATAAGTGTGCATCAATATAATTTTCCATCTCAAAGTGGAAATAGGCTAGCAAAGCAGACAGGAGAAAAAGTAGAGGAACCAAGGAAAGTGCCTCTACAGTGTTGGGGTTGTGGAGAACCACACCTATTAAGGGATTGTCCCCAAAGACATCATGACACCAGGAAGGTGTGTAATGTACACGAGGCAACTACAACTAATGATGTGGTCAGAAGTGTGCCAAGGATATATGCAGCTGTGGAAAATTGACAAGCAGACCACCAAGATTCTATGGTGGAGCTGGAAGGTATAATTTCCAAGAAACTTGTTTCTATTTTAATTGACCCTAGATCTAATATTGGTTATGTCTCACCTCAAGTTGTTGAAGCATGTGATTTATAGAGGAAGAAACATGCAAGAACATGGTTGGTTCAATTAGTCACTAGAACATATCGGAAAGTGGTTGAGGTGATTGAAGCCCGTCCAATTGAAATGAATGGATTGTAGACTCATGAAACCTTGAATATTCTACCCCTAGGCTCATATGATGTGTTGTTGAGTATGGATTGGATAGATACCCACAAGGAAAAATTAAATTGTTATGAGAAGGTTTTGGAATGTGAAGATAATGAGGGAATGCAAGAATTTTGCAAGGCATTCATAAGACATTTTCAATAAGGAAAATATCGGCGTTGCAACTTAAGAAGTTTAGTTGAAAAGGGTGTCCCTTGTATGCTATACAAGTACTTAACGCAACACAAAGCAAGGGAATGAAGGCCGAAGATCACCTTGTGTTGTAGGAATTCAAAGATGTATTTCCATAGGATGTACCTAGACTACCTCCAATGATACATCTTGATTTCTCAATATATCTTGTACTTTGAGTTGTACTGACATCAAAACTACCTTACATGATTAACACACTAGAATTGGTGGAGTTGAAGGTGCAATTGAAGGAAATGTTGGATAAAGGTTACATCAGGATGAGTGTATCCCCATGGGGAGTACTAGCCCCATTTGTAAAGAAGAAGGATGGTACCTTGAGACTATGCATTGACTATAGGTATTTGAACAAGATGACCATCAAGAACAATTATCCTTTTCCTATGATAGATGATCTCTTTGACTGGATCAAAGGAGCTGCAATTTTCTCAAAAATCAGTTTGAGGTCAGGAAATCACCAAGTCAAAATCAAGGATGAGGACATCCAAAAGACAAACTTCATAAAAAGGTATGTACACTATGAGTTTGTAGTGGTTCCACTTGGACTCACAAATACAACAACCACATTCATATGTTTGATGAATAGTGTGCTCAACATGTATCTTGACAAGTTTGTCTTGGTATTTGTGGATGAAATTTTGGTGTATTCCAAGAATAGAGAAGAACATGAAGAAAGTCTTAGAATGGTTCTAAAAGTACTTAGAGAACACTGACTGTATGCTAAGTTCATCAAGTGTGATTTCTTCCAAAAGTAAGTCTAGTATTTAGGCCATGTAATCTCAATAGAAGGAGTGGCAGTGGATCTCAAAAAGATCAAGGAAATCATGGATTGGCTTTCCCATATGAATGTAATGGAATCAATATTCTTCATGGGGTTGGATAGATATTATAGAAGGTTCATAAAGGGATTTTCAAAGATTGGTAATCTTATTACTTCATTGAAAACAAAGGGGAAGAAATTTGTATGGTCACCAGAGTGTGAAGATAGCTTCCAATAGTTGAAGCACCTTTTGACCAATGCCCATGTTCTAAATATAGCAGACCCATAAAAGGATTTCTTGGTTTGCATCAATTCTTGCAAGGAAGGAACAGGAGGAGTTATTATTCAAGACAAACAAGTGATTTTCTATGAATCATGGAAGTTGAATGAGCATGAGCAAAAGTATGTCACCCATAATGTAGAGTTGGAAACAATTGTGCATGCGTTGAAGATGTGGAGACATTACTTTCCCGGGAGAAGGTTTATCCTAATGATATACCATTGTGGTATGAAGTACCTATTCAACTAGCCAAGGTTGAATTTCTAGACAAGCTAGGTGGATGGTGCTGATAAGTGAGTTTGATTTCAAAATTAAACACATAAAGGGAAAATAAAATAGAGTGGCAGATGCACTTAGTTGAAGTGTGTAGATAGTACACTTAGCAACAACAAGTGTGGGAGAGTATGATATCAAGCATAGGATTATAACCCTCTTACAGGAAGATGATTTCTTCAATAAAGTCATAAAATGGTTACAACAAGAACCCAAGGAAAAGAAATATAAAGCATACTAACTTGAGGATGATAGTCTGTTGTTTTATAACAACATGATATATGTGCCTAATTTAGTAGATTTGAGGCATTTGATTTTGGATGAGTTCCATAAAACACCATATGTAGGTCACCCTGGTTATCAAAAGATGGTAACAACAATAAGGCAATTGTATTATTTGCTTGGAATGAAGAAGGACATTTCCAAGTACATTGAAAAGGGCTTAGAGTGCCAACATGTGAAGGTTGAGCACAAACATCTTGTAGGTCTATTACAACCTTTACCTATTCCAGAATGGAAGTGGGGGACTATCTCCATGGATTTTATTAATGGTTTTCCAAAGAAAGTAAAACAACATGATCTAATCATGGTTTTATTAGACAAGTTGAGCAAGGAAACTCATTTTATTCCCATTAAGTCTACTTTTAAGGCCATAGATGTTGCTAATGTTTTTATAAAATAAATTTTCAGATTGCATGGTTTACCTAAGACCATAATAGTAGATAGAGATTCCAAGTTCACCTCATTTTTTTGGAAAATCTTGTTTGCAGACTTGGGAATGCAATTGGAATTTAGCACAACCTACCATCCTCAAACAAATGGTTAGACTGAAAGAGTGAAAAGAGCATTAGAGGACATGTTGAGGATGCATGTTATGCATTAACCCAAGAAGTGGGAAGAGTATCTACCTTTGGTAGAGTTTTCCTATAATAATGGTTACTGAGAATCATTGAAGATGAGCCTGTTTGAGGTTTTGTATGGCATGAAATGTAGAGTTTCAATCAACTGGGACAATCTAGTGCATATAATCACACTTGAACCATAATTGTTGAAGGGGATGGAACATGCCATGGTTCAGATAAGACAAAATCTGAAAGTCTCCCAAGACATACAAAAGAGCTATGTAGACAACAAGAGAAATAATAAAGAGTTCAAAGTGGAAGATCATGC